>UXGD01003995.1:0-18500 GCA_900474315.1 Torymus auratus
CATGCATTCAATTGCGATATATGAATGTGCACTTAAGGTTTTATAAAAAAATTATAACGTATATTTTTACTAGATTTGTAATTAATTATATGGAAAAGTATGCCTAGGGCACAGTAATCGGCTACCCCACAGTAATTGGTACACCTACCCTACGGGCCGTTTTGTTTTCGAATTACATTCGTGGCCGTTAATGTTTTTAAGAAGTATACATCATTATATGCAGAAATAGATTGTCGATTCGGTAACCAGCTCTAACTAAACAGAGTAAAATAAAAATGAATGTTTTTATTATTGTTATTTTTAACTGTGACGTATATTCTATATATCCAATGCAACGACATTCGGCACGTCAATTTTAAAATATAACATAATGGGGTTTTGAGAAGCTGTTAAACATAGGTTTTGTATTAAAAGTCCGGCTATTTTCATAAAGTGCGCAATAAACCTTTGTATCCCAGTGATAGAATTGGCGAAATAAATATTCTATTTTATGGGATTTTGAGCCACGGGACTGTAAACTGTTAAGTTCGTCGAATCTCTAAATGATTCATCTGCAGAGCACAATGAACCGCACTGAATGACTTCGTTCACATCCTTTCGTACATTTCGATCGACAAAGGCCCCCATCAAACGCCTCGAAAAGAGAGGAAAGAAAAAAGAAACATCAGCCGCAACCTCGAAGGACCTTCTTCTTCGTTCCACGACTCATCCTTTCTCCCGAAAAACCGCGAGAACGAATGCATCTCCTCTCGGTGTGCTTGCCCTCTCTCTCTCTCTCTTTCTCCTTCCGCGAATCTGGCCGTGCTCCGCGAAAAGTTGCGAGTATTACAGCCCGTCTTCTCATTTTCTCTCTCTCACTCGCTGCTCCTTGTTGTTCCTCTGCAGAGAACCTGTTTGGTTCTCTCGCACTCGCGCTCGCGCGCACTACGCCCGATGAATTTCGCGAGGGGGAGGCGAGCGGGCAGGGTGGAAGAGGGCAGAGGGGGCCCGATGATTCGCCGAGACAGCAGCCTCACAGCATACAGCAAGAGAGAGTGAGAGAGAGAGCGTGTGCCACCGTATACATCCTGCCGAGAGCGAGAGAAAAGCCAGCGCGACTCGATACCGCCTTTTTGCATTCCGCGCGCGCTCTTTTTCTGCGGCGAACAAGGCAGATTATTAACTCCCCGACGAGAGGGAGAGAGAGAGGAGCGCGCGCGCGAGAGCTCTCGTGTTTACTACCTACGCTTTATTGGTCTCGTATTTCTAGGTACGGGACGATAAAGGGTCCCGGGCTGTGCTTCGCGCTGGCTCCAGGGCCGCTACCCCCGTTCTGGCCCTTTGCGAAGCCTCGACACCAAGCGCGACAAAGAGAAAGAGAGACAGAGAGGGAAGAATCGAACGGGCGAATGATAATGCTCTGATAAAATCTCGCGGCTCGTAGAGAGACGAACGGAGCGGAGAGCTGGGAGTTCTAGTCTTTTTCTAGCTCAAGGATAAAGAGAGGGCTCTGATTACATAACTGTATTCGGAGGCTAATGCGAATAATGCAGGATGTATACGGTTACGTTATTCCTTCTTTCTCGCCTTTTTTCAGCCGCGCTATCGGGACTGTTTTTATGGACTCGCTCACGCCGCCACCGCCACTAGTGTGTCGGACGATGCGTGCAAGAATGCCGCATGGTCGCATTGACAACGCGCCGCGGTGTTAATTCGCGCCTATAATTAAATTATTATTCAGCCGCTTGTATTTTCTGCATAAAGTTAAAAGTCTTATGAATGCGAATTTTAATTGCAAATATGTTTGTTCGACAGATGTGCTGAAATGTGTTAACGTTATTTTAAAAGCTGCGTTTAGTTTTTACGATCAATGTGTATTAATTGCTATTTTTATAGCATTAATAAAGATTACAGGCGCGTTGAAAACGAAATTGCAAAGAATATAAAGAACATGTTTTTTCTATTAATTTTTTATGGGCTATCACTTTTTAATTCTAAATTCCACGCAATAAAAAAGACACTCTTATCGCCATTACATAACATGAAATCGTTTTAAAATTAGGTAATAAACATTTTATTTATATTTTAAAAAAATAATATTTTTTAATACAATTTACTTTTATGCAATTATAAATTTTATAACGTTTTTCGTAAAGCCGTTTTCTCACCTGCAGGAAAACAAAATACAAAAGAAAATCTTGGTCGGAATAACTTACTGCTTTATATATTGAACAAAAATATAATTGAATGCATGAGATAGGAACAAGAAAGGTACTCCCGGCTTGTTGGAGAAAATATAAATTAAGTAAAATTTTCTTTGTAATAAATCTTAATAAATATAATTTAAAAACTAATTTTTACATGCTTACATTACACTAACGATTCCACTTTAATAGTGATAAATTTAATTTATTTTTTGAAGAATAATGTATATCAGCTACCTTTTACTCTCTTAAAACAAGTTTAAGACTTAATATAATATTCGTATATAATAAACGAGATAATGAATATTCGATTAAAATTAACTCTAAAATTCATATTCATTTTCTTTAAAACCCCATAACCATTCAGCGTGGACCATTACATTAAGGGAATTATATCAAAAGTAATAAACGTATTTCTTTCGAATCTCCCTTATAAAAAACTTACCAAGCCACTGTAAATTCTCAGCGTCTTCTTAGCTCCATTCACTACCACGGTGGCCACAGTAGCCCCCCGCTGCAAAAAGATGATCGCTCTAAATTTTTATAATACCCGTGAATCACATTCAAGAATCAGAAATTAAGTACTCATTACAGGGCAAAAATACGAATACGCCCTCGTAAAAATACTTAATCATAACGAAAAAGAGAGAAATATTACAGGCAGGTTGTAGCCGAGAAAAGGAGAAGAAGAAACTAAGAGAGGATCGTCTGTTTTGTGACGCTATCGCGGGAACAACCCTCGCAAAGCAGGTGTAACATCCTCGGGTTTCCCCGCATCGCCATTAATTTCCTAATAATATAATTTACGCGAATTATATCGCGAGAGAGCGAAGGGAAAGACTAAAGAAAAAGGAGACGGGGACGCGCGTAGGGATCGAGAAGAATAAAGAAAAGTCGAGGAGAGAGGAAGAGAGACGCTGGGGCTGGCAACCGGCAGTGATGCGATCTATTGGCTATTAAACGGGTTCCAGGATGCGCCCACTCCAGCGCGCGCGGATAAGTTAATTATCGTGGCTGCTTAACCATTTTACAATTACGCGAGAGTCGGACAGTCGCCTCCTTGGGCAAGGACGAGAGAGAAGAAGAGAGAGAGAGAGCTCGCGTTGCTTCTACCTCTTTCCCTATCTCCACGGTCCAGACACTTCAGCATAATCCTATTGCGTCGTAATAAATTTATTCCATGCAACCCCTGTAAGTTTAGTCCCTTTTCTTTTTTATCTCGCTTTCGTTTGTTTTGCGTTTAACTAGCGCTGGAAAACTTTTAATTTCTTTGATTGCTCGGTTTAATTTCTTTAATTATTTTGTGATCTAATTTTGTATATAAACGATGGCAACGGTTCTAGTGTTTGATCAGATTGTTATAACAAAAATCTATGCATTTACGTAACGACTATTCAAAAACATAATAAGGTTCAAATTATTTATACTTTCAAAGCATTGAAAGAATTTGTTTAGTAAATCTGTTAATATAAACCTTACAAAGTTTGAATCATATTGAATGGGGTCACTTTCCCAAAGTGGATTAAATTCTGTATACGAAAAGTTTTAATTGGTAAAGTTCGCGTCTGTAACTTAAATTGGGTACGCTTGCTTAATTGTTTTGCCAAGTTTTTATCTGTATGAATTATTCGGAAAATTTAAGAGGACAGAGTTGCGGATTAAAAGTAACCTTATAGCAGGTCCTTGCATAATGCAAAGAACTTGGTACTTGCAATGATTATGGAAGATGAAAAGATTATTACCAACATTTACGACAAAAATGCGTATAACCACAAATAGAAACCAAGTAAAACTATATTTACATTAGCATTGTCGGGCATCTCTTTAAACAAAGTATATTGTCACTTGAAATTCATCGTCTGAAAAAGCCATTATACGAGTCGCGCGACATTCGCAGACTAATTTTTCACCGACGAAAAAAAAACAGGCGCGAAGGAGCCGTTACTCGCGCATTAACGCGCGGCGGATAACAATTCCCGCGCGTCGCCTTTTATTTAGCCAAGGCGATTAAGCGCGCGCATGAGGCTCGCGCGTAAAATCGCCGTGGGTTAAAAGAGGTTAAAGAAAATCAATAGCCCCCTCGACAGGTTGGCGAGCGCTCACCGCGGAAAATCAAATACCTCATGCATGCAAAGGAGGAGAGACTACTACTACTACTACTGGCTATATAGCTGCTCTCGTAGAGCCCCGCCGAAGAAAGTTATGCATGCGAGATCGGTTAACAACTTCCGTCATGATGTGCTCCGGCAAAAGTATCTCGCGCGCGCTTCGTCTCGCTTGGCTTCCGGCGCAGAAGCCGTGGTGCGACTGTCTCTTTCTCTCTCTCGCTTGCTCACTGCAGCTATACTCGTAAAAGGTCAACAGTTAATTGCATCGACTTTGCGACTCGTTATACGCCGCGCGCCGAGAGAGAGAAAGAGAGCCAATGAAAATCCATCTCCGAAAGGATCGCTAGAACCTGCGACTGTTACGCTCTCGCGCGCTAACTGCCCGCGAGATAAGGGGAGCACAGGGGGAGGAGAGAGAGACAAAGACAACGAGAGGCGCGCACTCTCTCGCGCTCGCGCATTGTTCATTTATTACTTAGCCGGCTGTTTCAGCTAGTTTGTATAACGAGGAGCAATAGATAAGGGCTGTAAATAAAACGGAAGCGATAGCGCCTCGCAGTCGTTACCTTTATTGAAATATAAGACGGTTATCTGTGTGGAGGAAAAATTCATTATCGTCATTTTGATTTATTCAAGTGTGAAAAACACGAATTTAATATTAAGTTAAATAAAAAAGAAAGGTTACAGTTCTAAAACCTGGCAATCTGTTTCAAGTAATCATGAGGGGTGTAAATAGAAACAGATAAGATAATCAGACATCCACAAGACAATGAAATAGTTTGCATTCGCCTTCGTTCTCTTGTTACACTTTGTGATTCAAGTTATTCTAATAGTATTTGTTGGATTTTATGTTTTCCGCTCTGCTGAAGGATAAAACATTTTGCGTGCATGAAATTATAATTGATTACGATTATACATACACGTGCACGAACAGCGTTCATGCTTCTATTCTTGTTTTATTTGGATTACATGTTATTAATAAAATTTTAATTTCTTAATTAAAGTTGAAATATATTGCAATTTAAGCCAAGGCCAATTATTACAAATTATATTTTCACGATTATTCTAGCTTACATTCTTCAGGTTTTTAATTATCTATAATTTTACGAAAGTATAAGTATGACTCAGTAATGTATGTGCTAGTATAATCTATGCTTTATTTACACGTATATCATAGAAGATAGGTCAAGTAAGTTTGTACATGTTATGATGCTGCACGTTTACGGGTATGAAATTTGTTACGGTAACATTAGTTACGTACTATACTCATTTCTTTGAAATAGTGACACAGTCAAGTGAGTGGCGTTTAGCCTAACAACGATTAAACTCAAAATTACGTCTTAAGTAGGCAAAAATTTATTCGAGAAACGTCGTTTTAATGGAGCAAAACCATTATATCATTGTAAATAAAAATTACTCTATTTTACTTTTGAAGCCTAAGTTGTGTGTAATTATATAACGCTTCTTTCTAAACAAAGAACTCATTACTAAGATATGGTGCCAATGAATGAGTTTACACACTGAAATGACTAAATTTGTTCCTCGGAGAATAGACCCGCATTTTCAGACTTGTTTAGAAATGACATCATTTGTAAACCAAATGCGACCTATGTAAATGAACATGGATCCTGTTTTCTTAACTTTACGGTTATTTAACTTAACCACATTGTTTTCAAAAAAATATTACAACTTATAGTAGCAAAATTTTGTTGATAAATTTATCTATTATATTATTATTAGTATATTATTTTGTATAGCATGAAATATAAACGACATAAGTATCTACAAAAGCTACTATAAAAAATAAATTTATGCAACACTTGTAAAAGTGAATCCATTCGATGTAAATTTCAATAAAATCTCTATTTCACCTAATTTCAACAAGTTATATAAATTAATAGATATAATATCCAGTTAATCATGTTTTTTTATAGATTTGCAATGTAAAGTTGCGTAACGACAATAAATATACAAAAAGGTAGCTATTTGCATAGTATTAAAGTAATTATTCTAATCATCTAGCAAATTACTTATAATAACGAAACCATAAAATCAGCGATAAATGAGCACGAAAGTAAGCACTTATTCGCGCGAAAATCGGAACAATAGCTGTCTCACGGAACGACTTGGGTTCCCTCAAAATCGGACGGCCGTTCCGTTATAGCCCACCGTCGTCACGTCGTCCCATTGACCGATGAATCAGCATGTGCGCCGGCGTTGGCGGTGGCAACAGCAGCAGCAGCAGCCTCGGCGCTGCGTCGGCGGTTCACGGCCTCGCGCGAAAGTAAGCGAGGAGGTCAGCGAGGCTCATGGCAGGCGGTAACGCGACTACCACCTTGCGCTCACCCTCGCGGCATTATCCTCCGCGTGTGTGCCCGGCCGCCGCGACATTCCTGCGAATTAGCCTCGCTCGCTCGCAGATTCTGGGTCAGAGGCCGCGTCCTGGAAACGGTGCAAACAGGTCCTTACGGTTTTTCGTCCTTAGCGCGTTATCCTGCGCCGCTGGCTGACGGAGATGGAGAGTGGTGTGCGCGGACTGGCCTAGAAATGTAGGTATATGCGCCCCGACTGGTTTCGCCGAATACTGGAAATCTTCTGCTGTTGCTGCTGCTGCTGCTGCGTTGACATACTCTCAATGAAAACGAATTACGTTGACTTGTGCCTTGGAATACGAGAGTGTGAGAGTTATTTATTGTTATAGGTTAAGTCTCAATTTGTAAAAAAAGCCTTTTATAGAAGTCAAATAATACAAGTTCCTCAACTACATTACGTTACTTTATTACAGTTGAATAAACTTTATTCTTTATTTATGCTGCATATGTTTTTTTTAAATAGGTTTGGCACATTTGACCTTTTGTGGAAGAACGTACTTTGTGCGGTATTTTTCCAAATAAAATTGCTTTGATAATCATTCGGGTTATTTATTGTAATTTGCATACTCGCAAGGCACGCCGTACGAGAATGTTCTTGATTCAGATGAGACAACAGATGTAAAGCGGGTAATGTCTGTAGTCCAGACAATGTTTGTTTTGCTTTTTCTCCGGAGACAAAACTGGAACATCATTATGACGTTAGAGAATTGCTGCGTATAATGAAATGACATGCTTTTACAAATTCAAGAAACTTCTGATTCGTTGACATAATTTTGTATTATATGATTGTAGTTTATAAGTAAATTAAAACATTATAAAAAGAAACATAGTTATAAAATTTAATCCCCTTAAAAATATTGTCTAATGATTAAGCAAGCAAGCAACAAGAATTTATCTAATATCCTTTTTATCAAATTTAATCGTAATCTACGCGCAAGTAGAGCAACGCAAACTCTATACGCGCAATTAGTAATTACAAAAATATTGCCCTGATCACCGCCACATAAGATTAATCCGATGCTCTTGCTCTCTCTGGTTGCAGGCCCCCGGGAGACTCGTGGAACCGACTGGCGACGATGGTGAATCTCCTGGAGAAGCTCGAGTACTCGGGGAATCTCCTGATCCAGGCGAAGGACGCCGAGGGACGCGTGGACGGTAAGTGGGAGGGAGCTCGCACGCGCGGCACCATAAATTATAAGCTGAACGCGATCAAAGCAGAACGGTCGATTGGTAATCACACGCGTGAATAGGAGATCAAACGATTAGTAATCGTCCTGATCCGGGGAAAGACCAGGGATATAGTTAAATGGTTTCGCTGGTATATAATGCGGAACTCGTGATTGTGGCAGCAAGACTTTGCTTTTAATTAGATTTCGTATTTCGTTTATCAGCCAGAGATAGATTAGATTTTACTCGAGTATAATGAGATTTATTTAGTTTCAAATTAGAATTATCGGAGAAATATCTTTGAAATTTGTTAATTAACTTTTGAGGACATTTTTAATTCGATTATTTTATCGTTGATTTGATTTTTTTTAAATGCACTAAGACAAGGTTTAGTAAAAAGTATCAGTAGTTTTATAAAAACTCTAAACTTGTTGTAAAAACTTTCAAATTATCACAATTTGTAGGAAATTTTGCTCGAAACAGAACGAATCATTATGCTACTGTCGATTTTCCTACAAAGTATGGTAAATCGTGGTAATTTTTACTAAACTTTTATCTCAATGTACATTTATCTCAATTAATGCTTACACATGTCGGTGGTACCACGTGTTACCTCCTGACTCTTCCTCTTACCACATTCTTTTTTGCACCGTCGCATTCCACCCTTTACGTATATTTTTTCCTTATTTTTCTCTGCCCTTTTTTTCATCTTTTTCCCTTCACTCTCCCCCGTTTCTTTGAAACCCCGTCAGCGCATTCTCGTCGATCTGGACCGTGCTAATCACGGTGATCGAAAAGAGCAACGCTCGCCCTTTCTCGCCGGCAAAATGTGCAGGTGCACGCAGGCCGAAATAATCAATCATTCGCGAACGGCTTGTTTGTCGTCGCCTTCGTCGTCATTGCGCTCGCTCCATTTTATCATCATCGGCCTGATTGGCTTTCATTCCCTCGTTTCTGCCTTCCGCGAGCTTCAGCGAACGTAAACAAGCTGGCAATTAAAAGTCCGCGCCCTGTATGAGGTCGTGAAGGTGACGAATGAGTAATTAACATGTGCTTTTTATCTTTTTACATGATTATTGGCTAAGCTTTCTTTGCTGAATTGCCTTATTAAAGGAAATTTTAGTGAAACCATCGTCTGTTAAATTACCTAGAAATATATTACAACACTCGCGCAACTGATGTACTTTATATGTATATCATGACACATAATTAGTATAAGTTTATACTATAGAATCTAATAATTTACTAAGCAGGTAACGGTATTACATATACCCTTCTAAATAAATAACGCATTTAAGATTTTTATAATAGCCCACCGCCTAAGCCTCTCCAATCTGCATATTACTTTTAAAGACCAACGCCAGCAAGAGTAACCACTTCTCATCGATCAGTGCGTGATAAAAACCGCCTAATTGCCAGAGCAAACTACACTCGCAAAAAAGTCCCTTATATACCGTTCTCCAGCAAAACCAGGTAAAGCTCATACACCGTTCCACCTCAGCCATTGCTAAGAAGTCGCGAGAAAAACGCCACATGATTTACGCAGTCGCTTTTCCGCGGGGCGAGCCTTTATCAATAATTTTCGCTTAATCCCCAGGCTCTCTCTCTCTCATTCGCACCTCCTCCACACGGGCGCAAACACATCCGTCATCTCAGTACCTCTACACCTCCACAGCCTGGCACTTACAGCCTCCGGGGCAGAAGCTGACCCGACGTCTCGCGGTTTCGTGCCCCGCGGTTGTTGTCGCGTTCTAACGGTGCACGCAGCGCCTCGTCGCCCCCGTATGGTAAATCGAAAAGCGTCGTTTGACGCGCTTGAGAAAGAGGAGCCGCACGCGCGCGCGCCTATATGTGCGGTGTACACATATCCGAATTCCTCGCGCCGCCTTCCATTAGGATGGCCGTTCGCTATAGCGTTTCAGCTGTCCTTTTCATCAGCATAAAGCCCACGTAACGACGTCGTAACTCGCTCTCTCTCTCTCTCGCAAGCGGTTGTTTGCCGCGTGGATTTTTATCTCGTTTGCGAGAGAGAATCGAAGAGCGCCGCGACACGCGTAGTGGTGGTAGCGGCGGCATCTTCCCCGGTCGATTGTTTTGCCACCGCCAGTGTCGTGCATGAATAACCGCGATTGCTATTGGCTGCCGGATGGTTTCTTAAGGAGGCTTTTTAAACTGTCACTTTCTATTGATTTTCACGTCGGCCGTTTAATATTCTATGATACCGTATAACGTTTGATTTATATTGAAGATACGATAATGACGTCCAATTCCATTGAAACCTGTGCCAGCAATTCAAACGATTTACATTTTATATGCTTATGGACTGTTTCACTTTCAACAGCTCTTGTTATTGTGTGTTGCTCTTTTTTAATTTCACAAAAATCTTGCAGCAGCGATTAAAAACAAAAGTCGGATTGAAATGAAGAATGGTACGTGTGAAGCACCATCAAATAGAGCGTCCGTGTGCATAAATGAAAAGATTCTTCGGTTACGCCGATAAACATTTTATGTAAAGGGATAAAAAAGAAACGTAAAATTTTCAATCGAATATCACTTTTCAACTCAATGCCCGCAATTCCGAAATGACAACCTGCACTCGGAGAAAATGGGTATCGTATATAGCTTCCTCGTGCTCCGAGATCGCATATAAAGCCCGTCGAATCGAATAAATCAACGGAAAGCTAGGGCATCAGGATGCGCGATGCGAAGGTACGAGCGAGCCCGCGGAAAAGCTCTCGGCCCATTCAATCAAGTTAACCGCTTGCATTCGCATTCTCCAACATTGATTCCTATGAAATAAAAACGGCCGTAAAAAGTTTTTATTGGGACTATGCGTGCCAGGATTCGCGCTGCTGGCAGTAACGCACGCCAAGAAAAGACAACGGTTCGCCGGTACCTCTCCGAGCGCGCGAAACGGATTCGAATCGCATCGTGATCTACTTTTTACGCTCGCGTCCTTGCCCATTGGTACACTAACCTCGCGGTTTGTCTTTTTCATTCTCTCTCTGTCTCGCTTTTGTTTCATGAGGAAGACACGTGCCATGGAAGATGTGAGCTAAAATATTAGTCGCTTTTGTGGTGCGGCAAAAAAAATTATCCTTTCGCTTGTAGACAAGATTTCCGTGTAACAGTGTCATGTTTTTAACGGTATGTCATATACGAAATTGAGTTTACGGACAATTCGCTGTCGAATTGAGGAAATAAAAATTTAATTATACATTTGCTTTTTGACCTGAAGGAATTTTGTTTCGCTACTTTTGCATTACTTATTTTGTTATTTAAATATTGAATTACAGTGTTGATTATAAGTTGAAGTAAATAAAAAAAATAAATGAGCGTTCAAAAAATTGCTTTCAAAGAACAATAATGCGTGTGAAATAATATCTCGCGTAACAATGAGCACTTTGATATTCAGAATATGACGCATTAAAATATATTCGTGGAGCGCTGACCCCTCGATTATTCACACAATGAAAACAATTAAGCTATCTGGACCAAAAGTTCAAGCAGTTCCTCGCCGCAAAAAAAATCCCATTCCCAATACGCTGAGTGACGATGACGCTCGGATGTTTCGCGCGCGCGTCAGGTACTCCTCGATTTTACCGTAATTCCAATTTCGACGGCCGCGCGCGATTCATATGTACGATGCAGAAAGAAAGAGGTATAAGGAGAGAGGTAGAAAGAGAAAGAAAGAGACGGAGAAACAATGGCCGATTCGGATGAAGGATCGTTGATTCGATTCCTTCACGATTCTACGATCGCGCGCACTTGATGTTGCGAAGCGAAGCGGGAACGTTATAACGCTTTCGTTGATTTCCTGGTATATCCCTTCGGATGGCCGGGACGATGCGATGAGTCGTCCATTTTTACAGTTCGCCTCGTCGTTGTCGATCGACTTCTTATTCTTTTTTTCTCGCTCACCTCGCGCGCGAACCAATGGAGATATACTTTTGCCTCGGTTTTATTGGGTCGTTATGACGTTAGCAATGAACGATTACCATCCCGGCAGATATTGATTGCTTTATTCATTAAAAACGTTGCGCGTCGCGGGAAAAACATGCTTACCTTCGTCGAGTTTTATGCTGCACTGTTATTCTACGACCATTTTTTCTTGTATAGCGAGCGTTACAGTATTTTGCAATTTCAGTAATAACAATAGATTTGACGTCTAATTTAGAAATAATACATTTTCACATATATTTGTTTCGTGATTAAGAATTTATTTATGCATATACTTATATATATTCTAAAGTATAAATAACTGATTGATTATATGAAAGGCAAAAATTAATTCTATTTATAAACATCAATCCCTTTCAAAAGCCCCTCTTGTCGCTCACTCTATTAATAATAATACTCGTTGACGTAGTAATAAGTACGTGAAAATTTATTGACACTTCTATAACTCTTGTGTACATACTCGTGATACTTAATATACATGCACATCCGAAGAGGAAGCCGTCGGTTTAAAAGAATCTGTCGCATTATGCCCCTTATCCGTGACACAATTTTAATTGCATTATATATTCTATCAATCCCATTGAGAGGCAAATTAAAACTACGCGAAATCGCGCGAGCCTTCAGCGACGATCCTTTTATACCTTGTAAATAAGTATTCAGGAAGACAGCTGAGCCGCGCGGTTCTAGCTGATTTAATCTCCGGCCCCAATCATGTCAACACACATGTGAAACTAAACACTCCACTTTACGAGCCCGTAACTCGCGCGCAGCGCGAAAGCTCCTCTGGCGCCGTCGGGGTGTATATGTATGCGCGTGAAAAATAAAAATATGTTATATCGCTGGGGGTGTATCGAGGAGAGGAGTAGAGTATTGATAAAAAGAGGATGTTGGATTGGCGGAGGTGAGGCAACAAAAAATAAACAGATCAACGTGATCTCAGCGAAATTACGTGGATTTACATAATTTGCTGTATGGAGGGAGGAGGATGCAGTGTGCATCTTGTAATGTACACTATACGAAAATAGCCGATGGTAATTCAGCAAGGTGGCTCTATATTTAACGTTATTCCTCGAAGCTTTAAAAACCTATAAAGATATTATAGATACAAGAAGTCCATACCATGTAATCATTGATTATTCCATTTTAATAATACTTAATACGTGTATACGTGCGTTGTTTTCCAACTCGAAATTTTCATCACAATTCGAAGCTGACTTTCAGTCTCAAAATACTCGAGCAATCGTAACACTTTCATCGGCGCTTCGGCACCTTATAGAGCTTACAGCATATTCTTTTAACAGTCGCTCGTGAACACGGGCTGATCCCATAAAACCGATCGTCGCGAGAGCCATATCGGCTGCGCGAGAGTAATATATACGTCGCGCGGGGCGCGGATTCTAGATTCGCTCTCTCTCGCTCGCGTATAGCGCGGCATTAACCTGGAACGCCCCGCCACACCCAGTAGTTTCGCTCGGCTGCAGCAGCGTTCGCCTCGTCTCTCTCTCGCTTCTTTTTCGCTCGCTCGCGTCGACGACGATATTTGCATGATAACAGCCTGTCCCTGTCATACTTGTCACACCGAAGGAGCCGAGCTCGTGACGGTGATCCGCCGGTGCAATTTTAGGGAAGGAGGATGAGCCGCGTATATATATCTCCTTTGCTCGCCTCGCTGCACTACTCTCCTTCGGATTCCGATCTTCTTCGTTTCTATATAGAAGCGATGCTTGGAATAGTGGGTCGCTTGGAAGACTGACGCGATGTTTCTTAATCTTTGTTTGCCTTGCCCGTAACGCGCGGTACTCTTTTATGAATTGCGTTTGATATGTACATATTTGCATGGGGGAAGGAATGCTGCGGCTGAAGTGGGCTTTTTAAACATACATATATAGCTTTTTCCGTCGATGTAATTGTAATATTGCGTGTTGCTCTGATTTGAAACGTGTAATTTTATTAATTATTACAAACGTAATTGCGGATAAGTGAATATGGATGTGTACTTATGCAGATTCCGTTTAAAGTTTCACTTTAAATGGTTTACAGATATCTCTTATTAAACGTAATGTTGTGCAATCATTGAAAATTATTAAAAGCGTTTCCTCGCGCGTATAAATACAACTGAAATCTATACAAATATACGGTGTGAATACTACTTTTACAAATATACTGACTCCGTGGTGGAAGAAAATGCCAAACCATTATTTTAAAATGGTATATTGTTACTTGATGTATTTTTTTGTTTTTGCGTATTTCAATACTAACCTTGTACAGCACTCATTTTTGAAAATTAATAAGCATAAATTAATGGACACCCCGTGGAAGTTTCTAATTATACTTAAGCGCGTATAATTCAAAAGCACTTGATTAAAAAATTTAATTAAAAGAATAATTAGGATATTATTTAACATTGTCTTATATATTGCGATCCCTAACCCACCTTCTCTCCCTTTTTCATCCTGCCTTGCCGGCAACTCGACGAAGATGAGTTACCGTGTATATACATATACGCAGGCGCGCACGAGGCACTTATTTGTAATAGCGCATCTTCATAATTTTTTCTTTCTGCTTGTTCTTGCAGAGCTGAAGCTGGTGAAACTGCCGGAGGACACGACACTCTCCGGATTCACGCCACTCATGTCGAATCCACAGGATCCGTTCTACGCCGACAAGAAGGAAGACATGGTGAGTCGTATTTTGGTCTTTTGCTCTCGTTGTTTCTGCTACTCCGCTTCTTTTCACCGGCTGCGTTATACGTTTCTTTGCGCCGGATAATGAGGGACTTTAATAACTGACCAAAGGCGGCATAAACACACAGCTCCTTGGGCTTTTAAGTGTAATTATGCATTAGGTGCCTCACCTGGTAATATTATATCGAGGGATTAGTAATAATAAAGTAAATAGAACTGCCTCGTAATTACGTATATCGAGCAAATTACTTTCTGTAATGAAAGCTTATGGCTTTTTTTATTTTTCAAACTGCCGCTCTGCGTTTCCTCGAAAATCATTTATTTATACGACTGGTGTAAGAACTTTTAATGTCGAAATAAATACATTATAATGTTCAACGTCACATTTATGAGTTATTATAAAATTTTAACTGTTAAATATAAATGTCAGAAATAATTTGCTACTTAAATAGGTTAGCTGAAATCAAATAATTTATTTGTATTTTAAGAAAAATGAGATAAGCATGCATAAAATATTTTTGCAACTATTTTTATCATGCACTGAATATTTAAATATAAAAAAGGAATACCATGGATATAAGAAAACACCTGAAAAGCAGATAACGTAGATGTAAGCTACCAGTAAAGCGAAACAACTGTCGAAAGTGTCCGTTGGCCTCGTCAATCCCTTAAACCGTTTTTGTTTCTACTTTCATGTTGGGTCCGTCCGCAGGAAGTGGTGCAGATCTGTTTGAGGATACACAAGATCCTCTTCTTCGGTCAAGTGTTCCTCTGCGGCCTGGAGACGCCCGTGCTGAAGCTGCAGAAGAGCGAGTCGGGCATCAGCGAGTACGTCTCCGTCGTCGAAGCCTCCAGTACGAGTACGCCCGGTTCACCGCCCGAACAGGTACGTGTATAACTACACATATGTGTGTTTGTATATATGTATATGCGCGTGTGAGTAAAGAGATACCATGTAGTGCGCGCGCGCGGGACGGGCCACCGCTTAATCATCCGCCTCTTCGCGCGAGCGCGAGCCGATGATTACACCGGACGCCTCGTAAATCCTCCCATTGTGCATTGTACGCTGTACCTGTCGCCGACGGTCGAGTTCGAGTATGAGCGAGGGAGAGCGAGAGAGAGAGTGAATAAGAGAGAACCTTGTCGTTAATTTTGAGTGAGGGGTGGGAAGAGGGGGAGGCGAACAGTCACCCCGGGCTGAATTTTGGTTGTACTAGGTGCAACGAGACTTTCTTCTCTCTCTTGCTCTCTTTTTCGCTCTTTCTATATTTGCACCGCGATTTATGAGTTTCGCTCGTGAAGCCGTGATTTGTTCTGTGAACCTAAATATATAGTTATGGATTATGACTTGTTTCCAAACGTATTGCAATACATATTAGCAATGTATTGAAATTACTATGTAAGCACGAAGTAATGCTACTTTGTTAATATTAATGTCACGGGACGACGATAATTTGTGAAAGATATTGGAAATAATTATTCGCGAAAGCAATTAAGAAAAGTTCTGCCTAGAAAATAATAAATAAACTTTGGTGCAGAGCGACTCGGAGCTGATGGTCGAGAGCTACAGCGAGGACGAGGATGAATCATCGTTAACCTCGCCCAGATTGTCCATCGGCGATACTGGATACGACAGCGTAGCGTCCTCGACGACAGCTCCCGCCGGCGAAATCAGATCGCTCATCGAGCGAAAGGAGGAGCTGGAAAAACGACACAGACGGCAGGATCGACACCGGCAACGAGTACAGGTAAGCCGCCCGTGTAATACCCCGTCCGACTTGTTACGCCTTATTTTACATATTATTCAATGAATATCAATGCGATGCCCGTCTACTTAGTTTCCCCTTTGGAATTCATTTACCGAAAAACGTTTAAGACGCTATGTATTTCTATAACGGAATTTCATTCTTCAATTAAGAGCGTAGGCGTGAAAAATACAAATTGATTGATATATTTCATTGAGACTACTACTTTTTTTAAATATAGTATAAAAAAGGAAACATTTTTTTCAATTTCTCTTCAATTATAAAGTAATAAAAGCGAAATACTCACGAAAATTAAATAATAAATTCTCAGAAACATTAATAAGCCCCACAAAAACTTTTACAATTAAAGTTACGATATTAAGTGTGGGTTCATTTTAAAATACGCTTCAAACTAAATTCCCACATCATCGCGAGATGCGCTTTAATTTCGCCCACGCAGACACACACACACGTTGCATTCCCCTGCAGTGCGCGCAGTGAGTGCGCCTCCCCAGGCGATAAATAAAGAGAGCGGCCGGCGGCGGCGGTGGCGGCGAATAAAAAGCCAGATAACGGACAGCCGGGCTCAGCCAAATGGACGGCTCGAATGAAGTTACGCGGCCACCCTCGGCTATACGGGGGGGATATTACGTGGCAGATATCGCGGGGTCCCGACGTCGCGGTCTTCTCCTCTTCCCGCTTTTGTGCGCCGTCTCTCCACTCGCGAGAATTTGGACTCGCCGAGGCTTTTTTTGCTACGGTGCCAGCGAGAGAGCGAGCTTTTTGCCGGAAAAGAGCGAGACGGCGACGCGCTTGGCTTGAATATATCTGATTGCGACGGGAAGTGGATGGATCGTGATGCACTATTTCCTTTGCTACCCAGGGAGGCTTTCGGGGTATACTCGATGAAAATGAGCGAAAAAGATCTGGAAGGAAGAACGTGGCGGGCGCTTTTACTTTGATTGATTTCTAGCGCCAATGACCGAAATGTTTCTAAGAGTTTTTGTAAAAAAAATGCAGTGAATCTTGTATAGGCAATAAGCAATAAAGAATCTTGGTACGTTTTCAATGTTGTACTGTAAAAGTGTTGAAGTAAAAATTATCAGTATAAACGAGCTTTGTATTGTAACTATTAGCACGTCAAGGAGAAGCGTACGTTGGGAGTGTTGAATTGGATTTGAAAAAAAAACTTGAATTTGCATTTATCACCATGTGTCACTGTACTTCGAACTGTAAAGTTTTTATTGCCGGAAAAGGCGACAGCTATGTAAATTATTTTCAAAGCTAAAACAGTTAGATTTTAGGGACAGAATATTAGTGTACAAATAGCAAACGTTGAATATTTCATAATTTTTCATTAATACGCCAACGGAAAAGTACTTTCCGTACTTTTTTTTAATAATAATGTTCTTGTGCTTGAAAGGATAAAAATTCCATTTTGTTTGTTCTTATAAGATCTGACAAACAAAAAAATTCGTATAATATACCTAACCCAAGCATAACAAGTAAAAAAAGCAAGAAGCAACACGCGAGGCTCGGGTGCGATATTTCCGGCTGTCGCATCGGAATTTCAAATGAAATACACAGACGCACTCGTGCATCTCCTCGTCGTCGGGCGCCAGTGCCCATTTCGCAGAGAGCGAAAGAGACAGAAAGACGCTCGGGAAGATATCTCCGGCGCGCGCAGGTGAGCCGCGCGTTTCAAAGGAAGGATAAGCCGCCGCCCGCTATGCCGATCTAAACTTAGCTCGCGCGACCGCAGAGAGCGTTCTATAAATAGAGTTGTCACGCGTGTGCGAGCTCCCGCGTATCACGCGCTTCGACGATTCGCCGATGCGACGTCCGCCGTCCTCCTTTCCGTTCGCCTATTTTGATCCGTTCGATTTCTGCTGCTATATCTTTTTGCTGCGGTTTCTTACGTGTATATAGGCTCTCGATTAATCAGTGGAATTTGGGGGCAGCATTTCAAGGTACCGGTTTTAGAACATGACAGTTGAAATTCGATATATGGCCGAAAACGTAAACAGTTCGTTCTATATTATATGTATGTGTGGGAGATATACGTGAGAAAACGTTTAAATTACAAAATGATTTTAAAATCGTTGATAAAAATAGTTTAACTTAGGGCTGCTCGAGAGCAAGACAATACAATATTTCTGTAATTATTGTCTCGCACTTGTAGATTCTTGAAGATTTATCTCTTATCTTGGTCTTGTCAGTCAATATGAACAGTATTATTGTCTTGTCTTGAAATTCTTGATCATATTGGAGTTACGCAGAC
>UXGD01003996.1:0-18500 GCA_900474315.1 Torymus auratus
AAAATGTTCGTGGCAACCTGTATTGAAAAAAATACTAAAAAATTTGTCAGTATCTGTAGAATAATAATATTTTTTTTGTAACTGTCCGCTTTCAATGATATTGTCATAGAGCCACCTTAAGAGCCCTGGTAAGACCAACGTTTGCTCACTCGCGTTTCTTTCCATTAAAGGTCCTCTCGAACAACCGCATACGCCGTAGCGGTAAACATATAGAGTTACACATATATATATAAGCCACTATATACACTAGTTTTCATCGTATACACACGAGAAAGAACACGCAATCGATACGCCTATTTCATCACGCACACACACACACTCTTTTCAACCCCCTTCTTCTTCCTTCGCCATTTCAATCAAGACAACACAACACACGCGTTTCTTCTCCCCCTCTTTATATATAGATATATACTTACAAGACGACAGAGTTACACGCGAGTCACGTGCTGCGGATGCGACGACGACGCACGCGGGCGAACGACCCCGGCGACCTTGACTCAAGGCGCACGAGGCGGCCGGGCAAGCTAGCGCGTTACGTTACACACTTATTACCAGCCTTTCTTTATAAGCCACGCGGGAGAGAGGAGCCTATATACCTTATACGGTGTGCCTACGTGAGAGGTGCCCCGAGGGTTGCCGCCCGGCGTTGGCTTTCTACCCTTAGATAAGAACTCGGGGTGATATGGGGGTTTTCGATGCCTCTGAGGATGGACATTTTTTTTTGTTTTTTGGAGGTGATGGTTATTGTACGGATGGTTTTATATGGTGGGCTTGTAGTAATTAGTAGGGTTTAAGTATTTGCAGAAATAACGAGAATCTCGTATTAAAACGTAAATATAGAAAGATAAAATTGTCTGATTTTAGTATTTTAATGTAACGAAAAATTGTATCAATTTAAAATAGCTGGACATTCAAATGAAACAGTCAATTCGTTTGGATTATTTGTCTGACCACACATGGCATGTACCTACTTACGCTCATGGCATCTCTTTGTTTGCCTTGATAGCTCATCGTATTTATTAGTTTTGCTGTCTGCTATTACCGTATTTCAACTAGAGCTTGCATACGCGTTCATTTTCAAAACCGGAACAAAAAAACGAAAGTAACGGAGAGAACTCGATCAATAGAAAAGTCTGCACCATTATTTTAGGTACAGTAAACAAGGGATAGGCTTATTTTCTTATAAAAATTATTACAATGTGTAGTCAAAATTGCTATCATTCTGTAATTTTGACTATAATAAATAGCACACTTTAACTAAAAATTATAATAATTTTCTTGAAAATTACTATCGTAATAAAAATAGTAATTTTCACTACAGAATTATCCTCCCTACATCCGATTACACCAACAATCATCCCCGCTCGACCGGAGGATTTTTCTATCCACGTCCCGGAAAATTCTTCAACACTTTCTGCGCACCACAGTGCTTGAACCGACAGCGCTCGAATATTCCCAACCAATCCCACACCGCCGCCCCAAACTCCAAACCCTCTCTCTTCCCTCTTTCCCTCCCACCCTCGTCCTCTTACGTCAAGGCACGTCTCTCGCTCCCCCGTCGACGTGTGCGAATGCGCGGCGCGTCGGCCGCGTAAAGAAGTCGCTCTCTCCCTCTCTCTCTCTCTCTCTCCCCACCCTTCGAACGCTATTATTTTTACGCTGATTTTACGAGCGCGACGTATTTCAGAGAGAGACTACGCCGTATAGCCGGCGGGTATGTGACGCACGTCGCGAGTGCGTGCGCTGCTGAGTTTCGAGTTCTCTCTCGAGTGGTAGTGGTAAGTAGGAGTTTTTGATGACTACGAGGGTAAGGAGATTTTTCTAAGAGGCGCGATTTGTGATTGGATGGGGACGGATGTAATTGTACGGGAAATCTTTTTGTTTAGCGCGATAGTAGAGTTGTTGACACGATAAACGGAACTCTAATTCCGTCGTGAAAGCCGACGTAGAATGATTTAAAAACTGTTATAGTTTCGAAAATATAATAAACTATTAATACTCTTGATGATCGTTAAGAAACCGATGAGCTAGTCATAAATCACCCACCCTAATCATTCCTATACGCAACTGGCGGGGAGCGAGAAAAATAAGGAAAAACAAGACGCGACTGGCATTGTTATTCACCCCTCTAGAAATCCGATGCATGCAGTTTTCAGATCCCGAGGTGACCGAGGGAATACCGATGAGGGGCGGCGTGCTAACGAGGTAATTCAAATTTTGATTCGGTGCAGAGTAATAGTGACGCTGCGGATATCGTAGGGGTTGGATGTGTTTAGCGTGTTTTCGTTTGGATATGTGGATTTTTATTGCAATGTTTTGGTTCGATGAAAGGGAGTTTCAGGTTTGAGCTCATTTTTCATGATTATGAGAGCAGAAATGTTGAATGAAGCTAGTGCGCTTTTAGTTTATTATACAATCGGTTGATGATGTTATTGATTATCGTCATATGTCATATTTTGCTATTACAATGAATCAACGAATTATGAGAATCGTTTATTTAATACGCATTTAGTAGTTGTTCGTTGTTCATAAATTATAGGATAAACAGAGGCATCTATTTTTGAAATCGCCCATTGTCAAGTTAAGTAAACAATTATACAGAGAACGAAATCATGAATAAATAACAATTAATTATTCGCAGCAAGAAAAATTCGTGCACCCTGACAATATTAAAAGGCACCCGATTGGCATAGGTTTCTAAATTAATGGAACATCAGCATTCGATTAATTCCAAAAAGTAATTTCCCTAATGGATTTTCGCGCTCGAACGAGCGACACATCCAATTTTTTCACTGAAGAATAAACGAAACAGTTCATCCCTCTCACACACATACAGGCACAGTTGGGAATAAAATTTTTATTACGACCACGAGTGTGCAGGGTAAAAAATCAATCGTGAAAAATGAAAATTCCCGTGGGCCGCTGGGTTTTCAGTTTTTTACGAGCCGCTATGAGAGAGTAAGAGAGACTCTCCGCGCGTAAAAATTCCCTCGTAATAGTGATTTATTGCCTTTTCGGATCGACACAGAGCAGTTTTAACGCCCCGGCGCATAGGTCTGCGCTTCTTTATTATTCACAGTGGATCGCGCGTTCCTAATAGAGAGCGGATTTATTCAGTCTCCGGCTCGTTACCCGATTGTCAATGTAATTATCTTCCTTTAAAAATCTTGGTTCTCGCGGCAAGATCATAGTAAATTCATACGTGGTATGTATAGTCCTGCAAGTAGTAACGGACAGCACATAGTCAGACGAGTATCCTTTAACCTTATAACAAATTGATAATTTAACGACATACGTCAAGAATTTTCGCGCACGAAGTAGGCGTTGATTGGCGCGCGCGTCTATATGGCCAAAATGAAATCTCCGTTTAACCTGCGTAAACACGCGTGTGATTGCATTCGGTACTGGGCGACGAGCGCCGACAATTCCAGCCGGGTAAACGTAATTTCCATGTATGATTACGCATTTTGCAACTGCCCTCTCACGCGTTACAAAATTATTACGACGTGTCAATGACAGAATATGACCTGTCACTTGTTTGTATATATATTTTACTATATTTATTAAAGAAAGATTCATTTCGGATGTTCCTTTGTTACTTGAATTTAGTATTTTTTAACGAGGCTTTCCCTTTATAGTTTTCTGCGTTTTAAAATAAAACTTACTTCTGCGCCTTAATGAGCCGTTGAACTCTTTTAGCTCAATATATTCATCAACCTATTTATATTCTCCTAACTGTATCGAAAAACAAATATCTAGCTCAATTTGATTGAATCGACCCATAACAATTTTCCTCCACCGCAACAAAAGTTGTAGATTCAAAAAACTTCAACAAAACAGCACACCTTGAAAGCCTCAACCCTCATCTTCTCCCCTCAAACGCACTTGTGCACGTACGCACCGAAGGCCGGCGCGCGCACTCGTCGTCGATTTTGCAAACGAGTAGTGTTCCATCCCTCTATATATTCATATGTGTGTGTATGTTCCGCCCGCTAATCGAGGTCGAGAGAGAGAGAGAGACAACGCGTTCGATCATTAGTCCCGTCGTCGCGAACGCGATTATTCCGCCGGGACGCTCGCGTGGTCGTTCTATTTATATTATCGAAAGCTTCCTCCCCCACCGTTCCTATCCGACTAGTTTTCGCGCGCGTGGCAGCCGTGTGTACGTGTGTTTGGTTTGGTCGCTCTAATTGAGAGCGCGATAATTGAATTTGAATTTCGTGCGGTTGCCAGAGACGAGGACGCTGTGTATGTGTGCGTGTTGGCGTGGCTTTTGTTGTAAAAGTGCTGGGAATTTGCGTTTATTTTGTTTTCCTTTGTATAATTGGAATGAGGGTTGAGTGGCGTTATATAGAGGGAAAAAGCGGACAATAGGGGATGCTACGGTTATTGTTAATCAAAAGTACGGACGAGCTGTGTGGTATAATGGAAATTTTATAGAAATTTTAATAGAAAAGGGATGTAGTATTTACAAATCCTATAATTTTAACAATATTTAAAAAATATCGGCTAAACCAATAACCAATTATCTTGATATTTTATAGTAATCAGATAACAAAAAAGTCATATTCGTACTACTCTACAATTATACAAGCAAGAACGAAACTCGATTGAATACAACCCTGTCAATATTTATTTCGTAAACGATAAAGAATTTCAATCCAATAAAGATCTCAAAATATATTCTCTTCACCCCCCACATCCGAATAATTACGAATGCAGAACGCGAACCAACCCTAGACATTTTACCGAATCCGCGTGACATATTCCCCACGCGAACGGGAAAGCGGCCGAATTATCAGCTCTCTCCCTCACCCCATTGGAGATATTTGTAAACGCACCAGATAATTTTGCGCCAGCGAATAAAGCTGCGGCATTAGCGCGAATGACGCGCTTGTACGGCTATATATGCGTGAGCGCGCAATGAACGACGATATTGCGTACACCTTCATACGACGATGATGAGTTTTTACGTCTCTTTGGTCATTCGACGTTTCTGTCACTGATTATCGTTATATAGTGTACGGTACATATCACGTGTTTATAATCATGAATTTCGCGTGAAACGATGATTATTTACTCGCCTGAATTATACTTTACTCCAGTTTAGTTTACAACAAATTGTTAGTTTATACGGTTCGCTCACCCTGCGTTAATTCAATTGCCAAACGCGCGAAATAAAATAATCTCCGGGGATTATACGTAACCTTAATAATCGGAACCACTTGCTCAACGAAATAAACCCGCACTTAAAAAAAAAGGCTTTTCCCCAACCCCCCGCACAGCGGCTATCCGTTACATTGTTTACCGTCGACTTCGCGATCAATTTACATTCGTCTCGCGCGCGGGGTAAAATTACGCGTGCACTGCCGGCTACTGCGCCATCCCTCCATTGACGTCATTAGAGAGCTAGCTATACACGACGCGCGCGCGAATTTCGTTCGGCGATGTTATACTGTGCGTAATTTCACGCATAGAAGGAAGAGAGAAAAAAAATGTCCCCATACCCCGCGGGTCATGTTTATGGGTAGGATTATGAGGTATGCGATAAGAAGAGCTGCGTAAGAGGTGGGAAATATAGATGGAATCGTCGTTTTTCGTGTGATCAAGTCGCGTGATGTGTTAAATATACATATTCAGTATCCTGTTTTCGTTTGCATAAAGGAGGTAAAGTTGGGTTCTTAATTTTTGCGCGATTGGATTTTACGTTATATTGGTGTAACGTTGTAGCAGCACATTATTTCGCATTCAGCAGCAGCTGACGTCGAAACCTCTATACTCTCAAACGAAAATAAATAACCATTGAATCAGCAAACTTCGAAAAATCATTAAAAAGCCCATTTGTTCCCAGCCCCTCGCTCTCACCCGGCGCTCATAAAACTCCTTACGGTTACTGCCGAACTTTCTCGCCGAGGCCCTTTTTTCCGTACAAAAACCTCGAGACCAGAGAGAGAGAAAAAAACACGTCCTAGACGCTGCTCTCCTATAATCTTCCGCAGTTGCTGCCGTTATCTTCGCGTCGTCCGACGACCTTAACCTCGGCCCTCCGCTCATTGATCGTATACCAGCGGCGGCAGTGACTCGAGGTTAAGCGAGGTTAAGTCGCTCGGAAACGCTCTACGAAGAGAGAGAGATAGTTGTAATGCCGAATATCCGGCGCCGCCGTTGGCGAAGTTGCGAAAGGAGGGAGGGAAGTTGTCGTGTGTGGAAGAAGTTTCAAGTTTGACAGGCTGTAGGAAGTAGTTGGGGCTGAATTGAGGAGACGTGGAGTGGACGCGTTCGGGTTTGGGGATTAATTGTGATCTTTCTGTCGCCTTGAGTTTATTTTTGCTGGGGGGGATTTGTTGTTAGAATTAATTTTTGTGGGCGATTGAATTTTAGGATACGTTCAGAGAAAGGAGACATTACTTCTTCAAAGTTGAATTTATAACAAAAAACACGACCAAGCATTAGTTCAAAATTGCTCCGCCGTAGAATTATTAGTGAATATTAACTATTTAAAATAATAATAAAATTTTGCTATTTATTTTAGTGGAAAAACCACTAAACATTGGTTAAAATTGCTCCACCGTAGAATTAATAAATAATACTCTATTTCATTAATGAATTTTTTAATAAGCAATTGAGCATTACAATTTCATTACCAATAAGGCAATTATAAATATAAGAGCTTACAAACGTTGTAGCAGCATCGCTTCTGATTATGAGCCAAGGGAACAGGATTTCCGGAGGCATACATACTATCACAACTTGTTAAATAAATAATTTCAGTGAAATAAAGTATATTATCAAAGTGTTACTGGAAGAGGGTTTCTGTCGGCAGTCTACTATCACCAACAATCCTATAATCCTATAAAAGATTTTTAAATAATACTGATTATCAATATTGCTTCCTCAAAGAGGTATTTTCAGTCTCTTCATGCGAGGCTCGGTGATCAGAAAACGGAATTGGTACAGTAATCCCGACACTGCAATGATACAAAGACTCAGCGAAGGTTCACCTAATAAATTCATCGACTAAATTAATACTCCATCTCTCGAACATGACTTCACAACAACCCAGCACACATCTTGCTCACTATTACGACAACATAATACAAAACCCATTTCGAAATTCCTTCGTTCAATTTTCCATTTACCCGGGGGTCTCTCCGTCAAAATATATTCATCGCAAAGTTCAACTGTGATAAAACTGAGAGCGTGTATATAAAAAAAGTCTTGAAAAGCGCAGGAGAGCGAGAGTTCGTTCGTCGATGAACTTACTCCGAACTTGAGAGCGAAAACACGGCGAGTAATATACTCCCATCTTCTTTTACGACGCAGCTCTTACTTTTTCAATTCCCGTTGTCCGAACCCTATCCTCTCCCTGACAGCGTCACTAAATCCCTATCTCTCCGCCATTTCAAAATTCTCATCCACCCGTACATCCTGTCTCTGCGTATATACACAAACGCGTACATACAACGACATACACCTCTGCTAATCTTCCTAACAAACATGTATATACGTGTCACCTACACCTCACACTTTACACTCTGACTCCCTCTTCGAGGAGAGAACACAGGAGTCAGGCGCCCGCGGCGGGCAGCGATAAGCGCGCGAGGCAAGAGACCGAGGAGATAAGGCTGAGAGAGAGTGACGTCAGCTCTCCCACGAAAAAGCTCGGTGTGGGTAGGCAGAGCCCTTATCGCGTCGTGTCAGTTCCACGCGAATGTAACGCTTTGCCGTTGTTATTATCGAGCTTCTCTGCGAGGGGGGTTGAGAAGGGGCGACGATTGTTGCGAGAGAGAGAGAGAGAAAGGGGAGGGATAAATTTGCTGCTGGAAGTACGGCGTTGTTCGAGATGAAGCGAGGTGGGAAAAGGGAGGAGAAAGGAATCTCAACGCACAGTTAGTTGAGTTTGTGGCTCGAGACGATCGTGGGGCAGGGGAGGGATGATGAGGATCCCTTGATTTTTGTGAATTGGGAAATCTGGTGTCTTGAAGCTGATACAGTCTTTTTGATTCGAGGATAGGCATTATATCTTATAGATAATCGAAATTTCGATACATGTAATGCATAATATTATACTATGAAGTTTGTAGAATACAAATTCTTGTAAGCTACATTTGAGCTATCCACGAAAAAATCAAGTCCCAAATCGTACTTCAAGATCTAAATTCACGAGAAATTCGTAGCAGTAGATATAGACGAGTACCGCAAGACCTGAACTTTTTTACTTCACTTTCTATAAACCTTACTCCACATTTCTAAATAATATTCCCTCACAAGCCTTCTTTTATACCATAACCCACACGAAAATACAATCACTTTTTGACTAAAAAAATCAACCATAAAACTTGACAAACTATAAACAACAATATAAACTCCCTGGATCATCATTCTCAAAAGAGCATTGAACCAAAAACTCGCCAGACTTGAAAATACCGGTTTCCCTTATCTACTTAAATTTAGGAGCCCGTTGCACAACTCGATAAGACAGCCAGTCGCACGCGCGACACATCCGTCCTCGCGACACCTCGCAAACGTCCGCTGGGACTGCCCGGCGGTAGCGGCGGCTATAATGCGATAGAAGTCAGCTCGGCGGTTACATGAGCGGACAGCTGCAGATTGGATTTTAACCGGCCCCGGGTATAATTCGAGCTTCGCAACCGCGGCCGGTGTAATTTTTCTCCGACAAAGTTTCTAAAAAGTCAGCTGATTGTACATAAACTTTGCTGTGTGAAAAATAAGCTCATTACTCATGCCGTGGTCCTCGGGGGCAGTGCTTGCGAATATTTATTTACGCGCAATCGGAGTGAAAGATCACGGCGGGAGAGAAGAAGTTGAGGACAACACATTGTGCAAATTAAGATACTAATTAAGGCTTTGAGCTACACTTTTTTGTTTCTTCTTTGTTTATTCAAATTGAGCTCTCTCTCGTTCGAACGAGCCGCGAGGCGCGCGCGTTCTATTTTTAAAACTGAAGTCTCTAAGGCTTCCGCGAGCTAGCTAGCTTCTGCTGCATCGTATCTATTCAGGCCTAAGAATAGGCTAATTCAGGCTTTGTTTTACCACTTGTACACGCAAAATCGCGATCTAAAAATATAACCGCGCGTGTAGCGCGAAGAATAAGACGACCAACAAAAGAAATACCTCTTTTTTCGAAAACCTTGCTGTACATACCACGCGTGTACTCTTTCTTCGCAATCATCGAAATTCTTACATCATCAAGCCGCAAGAAAAAAAGCAGAAAAATCTTGCTCGCATGTGTACAGATATATGTATATACAAGTATATATCACGATCGTAAAGAGGAAAGAGAGAAAGAGAAAGAACGAAATTTCTCGACTCTCGGCAAACGTTTGCACAGTGTGTGTGTGACGTAGTCGGGCTTTTGAGGTTAGGTTCGCGCCTTCGTTATCTCTCGACCAAGACGACGGCGATAACAATGGCAATGTACGTGTAGTATACACTGGCTCTCTTATCGAGTTCGGATGCGCGCGTGCCAACGAGAATGGACAGACAGAAAGTGAGAGAGAGAGAGAAGTTCTGCGGTGGAATGGCTGAGAGGGTGGCAAGCGACGCGTGTCCTTTGTTCTCCCAAGGATCCGAACATAAGTTTTCCTGTTCTTACACTGTTTTATTTTTCTCTTTTCTAAGGGGGGCGAGAGGGGAGCGGTCGATAAGGGTAGTTTAGGGATAGATTAATTTTGATCACTACACGTGAGCGTACATTTTTAGACGTCACTTCGAGTGAAAGAAAGTAACAGCGTTAGATAAACATTAGGATACTCATAGTATCAACGTCCTTTCCAACGATTCGGTCGTGCTAGCCGAATTTTTTTCCAAATTTAATAACCATATCACGGCCGAAAATATAACGACGAGAGAGAGACCCGAAAAGCTAGAAATACACGACAATGGGCGTCGGTCGGGGGCTACTTGTCGCGAGCCTTTTTTTTATACCCGCGACGGAAAGCCCTTCCCTCCTCCTCCTCTCCGGCTGTTACGCCCTCGAGAGAGAAACTCTCAAGTAAGAGGGAAAAGAGGTTAGGGTCACCCCTTTATGGAAATAGTTTTTTTTCTCTCCTTCTCATGTATCCTCCGCGCGACGACAACGTACACATCCCTCATGGAAATCATTTCGTTATCATTTCCGAAGCGCGAGAGCGAGCGATCGCTTGCGTCTTTTGTGCGGCGAAAATGTGCGCATAATGTCGTGTGGAGGGGTAGGGACACCAAAAAACCCGTCGTTAGGATACGACGTTGCGAAGAAGAAAAGATTCTGGGGGAATATTTCAAGTTTCCGTGAGAAATATGGTAATAAGGTTCCAGATTGTAAAAAAACAATATTAATGTATATCGAAACAAACAAAGCATTCATCATCCCGAATATTACATAGAAAGATATTAATTGCAGCTCTTCTTTTCTTCTCTGCGCTTATCAACCTCCTCGGAGTGACAAAGTAGACGACAAGTTATAGGAATCAAAATTCAAAACTGTAATAAGAAAATTAAGCACTCATAATCGCAGCGAGAGAGAGAGCAAACACAGTAGCAGCGCCTCCGCCAAATGAACCCATAACTCTCGGGCGAAACTTTTCCAGCAGCAGCAGCAGCAGCAGCCCACGCGCGCCACAAGCAATCTCGGCCAGATAAAAGCCCCGCGTATCTAATCGTTGTTTGCATGCAAACGAAAATTTAATCTGCCCGGCCGCGCTCCGCGATAATTTCATCTCGAGGCGAGAAAGCAAGCGAGAGAGAAAAAATCATCTCTCCTGTCCTCCCCTATATATAGGGGAATTTCCCGAGGCTAAAAATAATGCATGTGTGTGTGTATCCCGTGAGAGATATCGAACCCTCGGCGTTTGTAGAGCGTGTAATGCCTCCGAGGAAAAGAAACAGTCCTTTGAGGCCGGGTTGATGTAGAGGAGCGCGGGGAAAAAGGGGGAGGCAGAATTAATACGGGGTGCGCGAGCGCACGCTCATGGCCTTAATTAACCGAGTGCTTCTCGCCATTAATTACGCGTGGTTGTGTATATGTAAGCTGGTCAGCCGGTCTTTGAGTTTTGTCATTGTCGGTGGGGGCTGGGTTTTACGCCGTGATCGATCGAGCTGTGCGCGGAGAGATATAAGGAGGCGAGTGGCGAGTGATGAGTTGATCGGATGTGTTGCGATTATTTTAAATGTATTTTTGAGAAGAACATTATTTTTTTCTTTTCATTATTACAGACCTTTTTGTATACTGAGAAAGTGTAATCTTTAAAAAAAAGAGGGATTGATAAGAGGTTGTTTTAAAATACTTTAAGCAGTTCTAGGTTTTGAATTTCGCTATGAAAATTATCATGACAGTTTCGTATCACGTGAGACAAATGAAGCGATTGAAAAAAATTATTGTCACAATCATTTTTCTTAACAGCTTTAGCTGTTCCCGGTATATCAAACTGTTACCGCATTTTTGTGTATAGTAGCCCCTTAAGAGGATTTAAACACGTAAAAATTATACATACATTATGTTTTGCTCGATTGCAGGGTTTCCTTAGTTATATGACTGTTCGCGATTGTAGTATCCTAAGTGCCCGCTAGATGGCGAGCGCCAACGCGCTACCTTCAATGAAAAACATTAGCCCGAGTATATAAGCAGGGGCCTGCGGCACCCACTCGACCAACCCATTATTACCATATTCATTTGCCTATTTTCCAGATAGCATCGATAATTCATAAAGAATTCTCAGAGTTCAAAAGTGTTCTTATGAATTCGCCAAGTAAACAGAATATGTCCCCAAAATCCAACGCACTGTGTTACTGAAAGGATAACCTATAAAATAGAAGACATTTTCACATCCTCTCGAATACATCAAAAGAAATAATATCTGTGAAAATAAGAATGTAATATAATTTTAATAATACATACCTTTGTTATTCTTATACATTGCGAAGATTTGGATCTATTGATTAACTATTCATATTGTATTCATTTTAAGTTCAAGAATTCAATTTGAATTCTTGTCAAGAATTGTTTTTGAATACATGACGAACAGTTGTACTGTCTAGGATTTGCCTAATCACCAATAATTATTTTTGCACTGCTTACTTATTGCCTATACCTTGCTTATTGCTTTACATTTGCTTTTGCTGATAATTCGAGAAGCTCTCGCATTATTAGTTTGCTTATTGCCTATACCTTACCTCTTGCAATATTTATTTGCTCGAACGTACTTTACGTTTACCACATATTACGCATCAACTTTACTTGCAAGTGGGTTGATGCAAAGACTCTAACATTAAGAGTCACTCCAATTTATTTCTTCTCGCAGGCAAACCCTTACAATATAAAAATTCTCGTATACGTTCAATCGTATACAATGACCGTTCACCGGCCTATCAAATACCTCGTTAAATAAGCAGGTCTTATCACACTAACCTCCTTACCCTCCAAGCCTTTATTTTTACTAAAAACCAAAAGTTTGGCTTCGAAAAAGCTCTTCTCGATACCCACTACGACAACCTCATTCCACTCAGTGCCAAACCACCAATCACCTAAAGTTGTAACCGCACGAGCCAATCTACAAAATAAAAAAAAAAAAAAACTCGTAACCCAAATTTTATGCGACACTATCTTGCCCCTCAGGCTTCCGGAAACCCGGCCACCGCGCGGAAAATCCGCCTAATAGGCTATAGGCCGCGGTCGTAACTCAGTCCCTGACGATTCGCACGGCTTATTTGCATAATCTGCACACGCGCGGTGCGCGGATTACCGATCGAAAGAGTCCGACTTTTACGATTTCTCTCGCGGATTTGTGCTGGACTGGCAGCGGAAAAGTCCAACGTCGTCGTGCGGTTGGATCGAGGATGGAAAAAATGGAAAGGTTTAATTTGTGTCATTCGATTTAGTGAATTTTGAGAGATAGAGACTTTTCAGTTAAATTGCTTTATGGTTAAATAAGGTCGCGCGTTCAAATGAAACGAAAATTGCTTCTGTTGGTCAAAGTCGAATTTCACCCGCGGACAAATATATAATATACGAGAAATGATATTGTCAGCAGGAAGTTACATGTTCAAATTTAGTTCGCATATTACATTATGCATACATACGCAATTCGAAAGCAATTTCAGCATATATTAAATTCGTGTAACGATAGCTACCTATACACATAATAGCAAAATTGTAATCGCACCAACGGTAAAAAACATAAACATTTCGGTAGCTAAATCGAGGCGCGCTCGAGAAACAAAAGTTTTTTATGTATATATCTAATCTAGAGAGAAGCAGTTGCACAGGTTCTCTTTCAAAACCAACAAGACGTTCGCAAACAGAGAGCGATTAGATAAGCGCACGTGTACATCCGACAGAAAAGCTACACTACTATACACCCACTATTTACAATTTTTCACTTTGCGACTCGTCTTTCCGCGAGTCCCGAAAACAGAATTCCCCATTTCATTTCGCAAAGCTTGTCTCTCGTTCTCTGCGCGCGTGTACACGATGCACACTTAATATAAACCTCGCCGGGGTAAGTATAGTAAATATAAAATTAAAAAAAGTGGATAGCGCGAAGGATGCGCGCGTGTCTCACTCCGCGCCATCCTTTGCGCGAGTTTCCGCTATTTTGTCCCTCAAAGCAGGCACGCGCTGCAAAAATAAACCGATATTGCACGCGCGCGCCTGCGGAAAAAAGAATGTGTTTACCGCTCGCTCTCGGCTGGGAGAAAGTAATGATTTTGATATTAGAGTTCCACGCGGTGTATAAATTGATATGCTTGGGAAAATATATATGTGGAGGATGCGAGGTAGAGAGAGCCTTTGAAGTCGCGGGTTTTCGAAATTAAGTGATTTTAGAGAGGCCGAAGTTATTGAAAAGTACGGCTGAATTTCGGTCCTAAAAGAACGTAATAACGATGAGCTTATGAGTATAAACTTTATATATTTCACATATTATAATATCGTATACTGCAGTGTTTACAATTGTAGAAATAAAAAATACGTCTATAACTTTCTTTTCCATTAACTGCAGAAGAAGCTATAGCAGACAACGTCAATGCCATCCTACTGTCACCAACAACAACAACAACAACAACTCGATTTCATCGAATGAAATTCGCATTTACGGACTTTGTCAAATGCATCGCCAATGAAAATTCCGCCTGTAGTACGACCCGCCTAATACACGAGGGGTGGGAGGAGGGGGGCAAATCGATATCGCCGCTCGCGGCTGTCACGATCACCGCTCGCCGGAAATTCGATGAGTGCGCGCGTATATAGCGAGGAGAGGAGGGGTAGATTCGAGGATTGCAACGAGCAAAATCGATGCGGAATGAGGCGCCGCTTTTGTGTACAGCAGGGCGATAAGTAAATTGGGTTTTCAAGCTTTTTTTGTAGAGGATGGCGATGAGTTTTGAATTGTGTTTTCGAAGGATTCGGGTTTGTTTGTTGTTCAGGAAGATTGCGAAATTTTTTTAATTTTTATAAAGGTATGTTGGTAAATTTTTAATAATGTAATTAAAATTTTAATAAAGGTATGTTGGTATAAAATGTTTTTACCGATGTAACTGAATGTATCCCTACAATAAAATGATAAGGAAAACGGTACAATAACATAATGAATATGACTGTTGTAAATCATGTATATGAGGCTGTTATTGTAATCAATGTTCAAGGTAAGTTTTAAATTATAAATAGATAAGTTGTAGCAATAAAATGCTTATAGAAAGAATCTAATGACCTGTTTTAAGAGAATTAGATATATATTTTTATGGTACTAACAAAATTACTAGTTTCAGTATTACCTTAGTTTAACATTCATGTTCATAATTTCAATTATTTTGCATGGTAATCTTCTTACAAATTTCGAATCTTAACTTCTGTATAAAAAATCTAAACTCTAATCACAAACAAAATCTTCAACCTTCTTATTTCTACCCACCAAACAAACATGCGGGTCGAAAGGCAATGAAAGGTTTAGATGAAATTCCCGTTATCTAATAATACCTTTAATCAATTGTAAAACAATTATTTCATTGCATTCCAACGATGAAAAACAACTCCAGACCCATACAAATGCTTCAACCCATACCCAAACTCATCTCTTAGACTCTTACACACCTGTCGGTATTTACAACGGCCAAATCGCTGCACTCGTTTCCCTCTTTTATCATCGCGCCAGCGGTGAATTTCCCCCGGCAGCGATGATTTATATATACGCGCGACGACAGCGACTACGAAAGGAGGAATGCGCTCTGATAAATCCCGCGTATATACGGTTGCGTCCGTGCGGGAATCCGAAGTGCGCGCCGGGAATTTTTTCTGTGGTACGTGAGGTTCAGAGGAGGATCGAGCAAAATTGATATATACAAGGTGGATGATTGAAATTAGGGGAGATGGTGTAGATGTAGGTGATTTTGATTGTAGGGTCTGAGTTGTGTGTGGAGAAAAGTTTTTTAGACGTGGTTTGGAGTGGCAAGAGACAATTTTGTTAAATTGAAGAAATAAAAAAGAAGATACGCTTTTTTCTTTTCTACTTTTCAAAAAGTTATTAAAAGTGCAAGTATAAAAACGTCTCTTTTTTCGAAACGAAAAGGAGAATTATTTTTTCTTCAATATAAATTTCTTCTGACAAACGTTCAGTTTATTTTAACGAAAAAGTCTTTCATACAATCCATATATCAAAAAATGAAAATAAAAATGAAAATTTTAAATATAATTTTTTTTTCAACGAATGAAAATATATGTGTCCCGAAAACGAGGAAAAATAATTCCATCGTTAACTCAGGATTTCCCGAGCATAACTTTTTTATGAAATATAATATGTCGTCACCTACTTTTGACTATCCTCACGTAAACCTATTCACCTCAAACGTTGAGAATGCTTTACTATTACGTACATGTCACGTAACATATGTTACAGGCCAAATACTCCATTACAAAGCGTTTCGAATTTCATTCACATCGTTGCTATAGATATTCCAATATTATTTTTAGCACTCGCGAGACACTTTTTATCGTCATGAACTACTCGAAATATATCTAAAATACATCGCACGACGTGATTTCAACGCCCAAAACGTTATTGTTATATAAATATACATTTCGAATTTTTCAAGAATATTAACAGCGCCTCGTGACCCATATAAAATTTTGTCGGAAATTCTTTTAAAGAATTTGTGCAAATGTATTTATACTAAAAATGACTCAATCCAATCCAAATTCCATCTCTCAGGACTGAGTTTATATAACAACATTCCACCTATACAATCATAGTATTTACATTCAACCCATATTCGCGTAACCCTATATAACTGAGAACAATCAAAGACCCGTAGAGTCTTTAATTAAAAAGTAATTCATCATCGCCAGCCAGGAATCCCATCGCACTCCCGCTTTCGCTTTATCCTCTCTCTCGCAGCTGATAGCGCGGGCCTGATAAGCACGAGCCGCGCATCTGGTCCGCATAATAAACCCAGCTTGAACACGCGCCTTCACCTACTTCGGCAAGAGTTTGCTCTCTTCGCGTCGAGTTGAAATAAGAGAGGTTACACTCTGATTTGTGACTACGCGACGCTTTCATGATGATTGCCGGCTGTTTGTTGAGTTGTAATGGAAAAGGATGAATATGGGTTTTAATTTTCCTTTGAATATAAAGTCTATATACCTGGAAAATGTTATTATTACATTCTTGTAGCGCACGGAGGAAAAACGCATTCCTTTGCCATAGCTTTTCCAGTCGGCGGGCTTCCGATAAATAACGCCGCGGCCCTTTAACGAAACGTCTGCGCTACCTCTGTATACTGTTATTTTTATATGGAGCGTTAAATCCGCTCAATACCACGTCACGTGAACCAAAGAGAATAACGTTTCAAAGTATATAATATATTCATGGTAAAAAGAACATTTTACTCGAAAACGCTAACGATGAGAATGAAACAAAAAATTTAACACGGGTCTTCTTTCAATTAAACTTTTTCCCTCCGCGCATACGCGATTAACAATTCGAAAATTCGCTCTGCGCTCGCAATTAAAGTCGTGAAATTTTCACCCACTTTCCCGGGCGTAGTCCGGAATTTTACTCTTCCCCGTTTCTCCACACACGAGAGAGAGAAAAATTGCGGCAAATTTCACGTTATTCTCCCCGCGAAAGTAATTCCCCCGAGCCCTCGGGGCCTCCGCTATATAGCGCGACGCGATTTTTCTCCCTCTTTCTCTCTCGCTCTTTTTATTTATATACGTATATGTATATATACGAGTATTACGTATACGAGCGCGTATCGATTCTTTCATTTCCGCTTTATTTCGCGACCTGCGCGCATCCTGATCATTTTTTTTTTCTTCTTCTACTTTTTTTTCTGCGCGCGCGAGGCACACAAAGGACGCGAAAATAGTTTTGTAAAATTATTTCGCTGGAAGCGTGGGATGGCAGTCGACCTATATTCCGTACGAGCGCTTCGCTTTGGATTGGATGGCTGTGTTGCGTAGTCTTTCGGTTTTTGTTTAGGGATAAGGAGGAAGTTCTACTTGTCTTTTTTTGTTTGTCAAGCATCGATGGACTATCGATCGCGTGGGTGGGATAGGAAGTTTTGAATGCTAAGAGTAAAAAACTGTTCGGAATTTGAATTTTTACGCAGCTGGCTTATGGTATAGTCCGAAGAGGATGAAGAAATAGTATTTTCAAGTTATACAGAAAATTTATAATACGTAACAGATCCTTTTGTTGTAAAGATAATAAAAAATATATTTAACTTTTCATTTTCTTTAGTTACTACTAGCTGTAATGCCCTTTATTCGAATTCCTTCGTTATTTTTAAAAAGCGTTAAACTTTTTTAAACACTTCAATCAAATATTCTATATTATGACGTTTAAATATCATAAAATGTAAATTATTTTATACACAGAAAAAAAAATCATTTGTACTTATATGCATAATATATGAAATAAAAGTAAGTAATAAAATTTACCTCACGTTCTGACTTTTGGATGTCAAATTATGATTGCCTTTTTCATTCACTCATGGCTCATTATGTTTATGTCAATCGTAATATACATAGAAAGAGGGAATTTCACTCTATATTTTTTATCTGCACTTGCAGTCTCTTCGGGAAGCTTTTCCGGTGAAGGTCATATTTCAGACCAGCACCGAGTTGGTTAAGCCAACCCTCTCTTTCCCCTAGGGGTCATCGGGTCCACTTCCCATTGTAGTCTTCTCGGAGAAGATCCTGTATTTCAGGAATCAGCTCCTCACCGGTAAAGCCGGTGCTCCCAGCAGAAGCTTCGGCTTGGCTACCATAAACTGGGAAGCTTCTCCGGTGAAGGCCATATTTCAGACGAGCACCTGATTGGTTAAGCCAACCCTCTCTACCCTCAAGACCCGCGTAAAAAAAATCACGTTTGTATCAAGTTTGTATGATCTTGACGTTTTGCGCAAGTTCATCTCAACGTGTGCAACGAGACTTTCCCAAACTTTGAATTTTTTTGTAACTATGTTTGTCCAAAGTTCAGCAAAAGTTTTCCGAAGTATTACCATAC
>UXGD01003997.1:0-18500 GCA_900474315.1 Torymus auratus
GAGGAAGTATACTGGAACTGATAAAGAGCTATCTATCGGGTAGAAAACAAAAAGTAAAAATTGACGATAAATATAGTAAGAGAAGATAATTGATACAGGGGTACCACAAGGAACAATTCTTGGACCCCTGTTCTTTATAATATACATGAATGATCTACTGTTAGATATGACAAAGGGCTCCATTCTGTCTTATGCGGATGACACTGTCATCACTGCTGATGATAACACGTGGTCACAAGCACAGGCCAGAATGAATGTTTTATTAGATAAAGTATCAAATTGGTTAGCATTTAATAAATTATCTTTAAATATATCTAAGACTAAGTTCTTAACATTCGGAAATTATAGTGATAGCGTTCCCATAGATATAAATATTGAAATTCACAATCAAAAAATTACAAGAGCTGAAAACTATAAATATCTGGGGATAATTTTCGATTACAATATGAAATGGTGCAATCACATTGAACATATAATAAATAAAACTAAATATCTGATCTTTATTTTCGCAAAATTAAGGACAATCATGGATATCAATACACTTATGAAAATATACTACGCATTCTTCCACAGTGTACTAAGTTATGGTATCATAGCGTGGGGCGGTGTGGGCAAAACCACTTTAACTTTACTACAGAACATCCAAACTAAAATATTAAAAGTAAGACGGCTTCTTTTGTTATGCGTATAAAAAAATTTATGTAATGTTATATATTTATGATAATAAAATTCTTACATTCAGAGATTTTAGTTGTAAGTTAGATTTTTAAGTCATTTTATATACCAGCCTATGTACAAGTAACTAAGTTTACTTCTATAGGATTTACTGCGACTGTAAATATTTCTGGTGAATAAATAAATAAATCTAAATCTTATGATTCGCCAGTACCTCCTCCCGGTTACAACTCGCACCACCGAAACATTCAATTACAAAGAACTAACGATTTGACAGGCCGCGCTCTACAGACTGCGGTGGCGGCGTACCCTAATTACCAATAAAAAGCCCGAAAGAAAGCCACGCCGCGACATTATGCGCGTTTACGTGCGCGCCATAAACCTCGCTGCGTTCGCCAAATAAATTAGCTTTCTTTCTCTCTCTGGGTCTTTACGAGTCCGCGCGTCTTCGCGGCATCGGGCGAAAAAGGCGCACGGGATATTAGCCCGTTTAGCATTGTGCTATAGAGGGTGGCAAACTGTGTGTGGATGTTATATATCTATATACATGCGGGGGAGAGACGTCCCCTATAACAGCGCGAACAATAAGGCGCGCGGAGGATGACCTTTATGGCCTTTGTAATCGCAAATCGCGCGCGCGCGGCTTATCTTGGTTGCGCATCTGCAGGAGTATAGCGCGGGGATATGCTACTGTTGGGATTCCGTGTAGCGAGGAGAGTGAGAAGCAGCTGAGATTCGGCGAGAAAATGTTTACGAGTTGGCGAAACGCGCGCGTGCGGAGCGGAGATAGCGGTGGTGATAATTGTTTAGAATGGGTTTCGTTTCGACCTTCGATATGTTAATGTCAGCAGAAGTTAGATTCTGTTTCTATTTTATTTGTATAAAATTTATAATAAGTACTAGAGATTATTTATGATTAATTTTTCAGTCATGGCTTGTGCTAGTGTAAATATTTGAAAGTGCATTGAACTGCTTTTTAATGCGTAGTTTTAAACCTTGTTTTATAATTGCAGTGTAAAACTACTCAGTAGTTATTATTGCATACTCTGATATTACTGTTAACTGTATTCTTTTAATTCGCGTAGCTGCTTTTTACGTATAACTCTACTCTTGATAATAACGGTGATTTTTTTTTTTATCAGGTCAATTCAATTCTCGTTACTCATTGATTATTTGCATATTATATTTAACATTCCAACTTCTTTTGACGTCACTATTCCTCAGCAAGACGTTTGCGTCATACTTTAATCGACTTTAACTTTCGACACTATACGTGTCAATAACCTGTAATTTATAACACCTTTCCGAATGAACGTATTTTTTTGCGCAATCTATAATAATTATCGATTTCTACGAACCTTAAACTATGATCAAGAAATCTAAAATTAAAACCCACGAGCTAATTTAGCATTATACTCCGAAAACCACCGCCGATTCTTTTTCAACCTTCGTTGCATTAACATTCATGGCGACCGAGAATCGTAGAATTTTGAGAAACGTTGCCACCGGAGTTGAAACTCTATACCCGTGCGTGACATGCACGCGCGCATACTCTGTTCCTCCGAGAGCAAAAGGATAGAGAAAAAGACAAACTCTCTTGATGTGTAATATGGAAGCGAGGCAAACGAGCCGCGGAAGCTTGAGGCGGCCGACAGCTGCCTTTTACCACCACGCGCGCGCTACGCGGTTCACACGAGGCCGTGGCCTCTCTGTAATTAGCCGAGCAAGAAAGAGAGAGAGAGGGAGAGCTGTAAGAGCTCTATGTGTGCCGCCGCATAGAGCGAGAAAACTATGCCTAGGTACCCACGTGCGAGTTTTATATCGCTGGACAGCTCGTGTGTATAATGTGCTAGCAGATGCTTCGAACGCGGAAGTGTCAGGAGAAGGTTCCTGTTATGAATTTAGGAAGGTTTAAGGTGTCCATCGAGAAAGTTTTGTGGTTATAGGAATCGTAGGACTTTTAGGTTCAATCCAGTATAATTATTCTTCAAAAATGAAATCTGACAGGGAATTTTATTTTGATAACTGGGAAATGTGCAATCTTTCTGTAAAAAAGCTCTTTCTTTATTAAAAAAGTCGTAATTTTTTTTATTTTTGGGGTGGCATGACTGTTGATATAATTTTTGGTTTTAACGAATGATTATTATCCAAAATAAACCAACACTTTCTCTTTAAAATATTAAGTGAACCACATAAAATTGAATACAGTGTAATTCTATTTATACCAAAATCTAGAAAATTTGATGAGGATAAAGGGGGAGTGTCGATATAATTCAATTTTACGTTGGCAGACCTTAAATATTCCAATTGAAAAAAACCATAATCTTCGTGTAATTAATTAATAAACTACAAACAAATCAAGCAACTAAACTGAAACAACATGAATAACATGTCCTACAGAACCTCTAAAAGCCTCCATCATAGCAGTCCGCAGAGAGCGTCATCACCCCGCTCGACTAATTCCTATCATTCAGAACACAAATCAAACATCTCCCCTCCCTGAAAACGCAAGCCCACCCCAGCTTCAACCGTCGAATCGCGGTGTGTAAAACCCGACAAGCGACATCCGCACCTCTCCATCCATACATATATATCCGCGCGCGAACGTGCGCGTTACAAAATAATCGAAACTCGAGCTTCATCGCGTTCGCGCTCGCGGAAGATTAATCGTCCGCGGGCGGCAATCGCGCGCGCGCAAACATAGCGCGTGGGTGTCGAGAGAGAGAGAGAGAGAAAGAGAGAGTCGGTCCCTCGGGTCCCAATTACAGCGACACCCGATCCTGGTATTACCGGGGCGCCCGGTTGATTCGAGGGGCGCGCAAGCGAGAGTGAGAGAATCGGGCGCATAAATCTCGCGAGTGCGCGCAGCGGTGAGCGCGTGTATATACAGTGCCCACGTGCATCGGTTTCGACTGCGAGCGATGAGCCGAGCGTTGTAAAACGAGAAGCGGCGCTGATTGCCGCACGCGCGCTACAGCGATTGCAGTAGTAGGGATGAGTATGGGTCAGACTAACAGGGCTTTTTCGTTTTGTTGCGAGACGCTCTTGGGGGACAAGAATTCGCATTAATTGGTCGGATTTCATCTGATCGCTTGGGCGAATCGTACCTTTTTTGCATTGTAGCTAGTTTTATTTTATTGCATAAATGTATTTATGAAGCGTGATGAAAAATAACGCGAATAACCGTCAAGTACGAAAGAGATATAATCTCGTGCAAAAGCTTGTTGTGTCCTATATGTACAGTGTAGTATAAGAAAAATGCGCTGGAAAAACAAGGAGTATCTTTGTAGGTACTTTTCTACAGCGTGTATTATATAGCAGTACGCAGCAACGCACATTATCGATGTCACGCAAATTATATCCGTAACCTCGATCCGTTTTTTTATCTTCTTGCTGCGCGTTTTTATTTATAAGCGATGCGGTTTTTTAATACTGCGTTTTCATTTTCTCATTATTAATATCTTCGGATCCGCTGCATACTCGTTATAATACCAATGCTATACGTTATTTAACGTTGAATGGTGTAGGTTTTTAAGAACAAGCTGTCATTCTGTATACTCTGTTTTTATTCAAATTTTAATCTGGATTTGGCTAATACATATTATTCTAAAAAGATAACGAAAGAAATATACATTTTTCTTTCACCTTATAAATATGCATTAAATAATTAGCAAATTGAGATATGGAGTATACGGAGCTCGGAATTTTTTATTATTTATGCTAAACCGTTAATAAATGTCAAGGTAGCGTATACATTAAGTTGAATTTCGCATCGGAAATTAAAAATATCATTAGATTGTTAAATCAAAGAAATTAATGGATATATAATAGTATATCAAATGTAAATACTTTACAAAATTTAACTTATATAAAAATGTGATTTAAAAAAAAACTCCAAAAGACAACTATAGAGCACTCAAAACATTTAACGCAACTATACTTTACATCCTCACTTACACGTCGCTTCGCCCACCTATTCCTCTCACTTATTCCTCATCCGCATCTCACACGTTCAAAGACACTTCAACCCAAGCATCCACCTCTCACTCGCAAGCTCTGCGTTCGGACTCATTGAATCTCTCTCCCAAGTATATATATATTCACGCGCCCTTGGACTCGCGCAAGCGCATCAAAGGGGTGTGAAAGACGCGAAGGAATCGACAAAGTCACTCGAGCGCCGGACAAACATTAGAAAGCTTTGGCTTTGGTGCGGAAAAAGGGTTAGAGGGCGAAAACGCGACAGCGGCGGCGCCGCCCCTCGACTGTGTATGTGTGTATGTGTGTACGGTGGCTCTCTTCTCTTTGCGCCACGCGCCTCGAGTATTCCGACTCATTGGAAATTGAGGAATAAATACTCAAAGAGAGAGACGCGGTGAGAGATAGAGCTTTGTGAGGAAAAGAAGTAGCAGAGGATAGAAGGGAGATACGAAGAAAGACGAGTGGAGGGATTTAGGGCGTGAGAGTTGGTTGGTTAGAGAGCTCTCGACCTCGAACCTCTAGCTGTCTTCGTTTATCTATGCTCTGATAAATTTTCGTTTCCAACTAAATGGACTCACTAATATTTTCTTTCGAATTTAGAAATTATATTCATATTTATAAGTTATACAGGCTATAAACGTTATAGTTGCCAAAGACGCTGCGAAGCTTGAATTAAAAAAAGAAAACTAAAAATAATGACCTACAACTTCTCTTTCCTATTTAGCCAGCCTCTCAACACCTCCATACAGAAAATAATCTCTTAAAAATAACCCTAAAAAGCAGCGACACACATACTCTCGCACGGTCCGCTAAAGAATTCCGAAATTCAACAGCAGAGCGACTGCAAAGAGAGGCGAATTACGTCAAAGCTCTTTACGTGTGTGTATACGTATGGCCGCTGGTCCGCGGCGACTTCTTCGAGTGTAACAACCACACACACACGTGTGAGTGTTTGAGCGTGGCTCGACTGAACTTTTCTTTGAAGAATGTCCCTTTGGTTCTCGTGCTCGCGCGCGCAGTAGAAGAAAGCGACGCGATTTTCCGATGCCTTTGCGAAGTCTCCGCTGCAGAAGGGACGGCAATTTTTCGCGCACCCTTGAGTTTCACCGAGCTTTTTTTAAAGATGTGTGTGTCTACAGTATAGATATGTACCGCGACGGTTGTCGGATTTAGCAAAGGCCGGTGGCTACTATTTTTGGGGTTGCGCTGCAGAGTGTAACGGCGTATTAGGATTTTCAAAGAGGATAATTTTGTAATTTTGACAACATATATTTTTAAGTGCCAGAGTAGGCTTATAATACAAAACACTATATACTTTTGTTCATACATTTCAAATACTTTATTATAATGTTATTGAAGAAAGGATCGATTCGTTTAAGATAATAAAAATTTAATTTTAATTTCACTCAACTTAACGAGCATTACCCAAGCCCATACCGCTTAGAAACTTAATTTTCAATATAGCTTCCAATAAATCTCGCTGGCAAATTACTAATAATAAAATTTTCTTTTCACGCTTATCCCAATAAAGATAGCATCTCGGTGCACGCGCGCAGCCATTGAATCTAGTGTCTGACGGACTTCACGCGATAATAACACCTCGGCCCCCACTCCCCCTCCGCGTGTGTTTATACACTTGAAACGCTCTACTTGCTCCGCTGGCGCACATCCCACCACCACTTACGCAAGAAAAGCCCATAGCAGTATTGCGGACGCATCCTGCGAACGCTCAATTTGCTCTCTCGGATAGTACACCTCGACACGCGCGCGCACGCATTATCCTCTTACACCTCTTTCCCTCCCGAAAAATCTCCACCTCGTCCCCGGAAAAGACGCACGCACACAGCCACTAGGTTATACGTAGGGTATATACATACAAAGTGACCACTTCTCCGGGCGGCCGCGCGAGGAGAGAGAGAGACGGACAAAGCCCAGCGCATTCCAGTTTCCAGTAGCCGTCGGGGTATAGAGTTACCATTATCGCACGCGCGAGCGAGTACAGCGGCCACACCGCAGCAGTAGCAGGGAGAAAAGAGAACCGCCGCCGCCGCCGCGTTGAAGGGAAGGCGGTATATAGCGGGCGCGCAGTCGTTGTCGCGGTCACTTTGTGAACTGGCCCGCCCGCTGTTTAATTAAGTCTCACCTGAACTACTCGCCGTATATATACGCCTGTGTGTATGTATATATACATTCGCGCCTTGCCCTTTCATCATCCCGCCCACGTTTCGCACCCTCCAAGAGACTCGTTTGTGCTCTGTGCGAACGCGCGTGTGCTCTTTTCGCTAAGAGAGAAGGGGCTCGCCAACCAGCAGGGATTTTAATTGTCATTTTTGCGCTCGCACGCTCGATTTCGCGCAGGCGAGTGTGAAGGGGTTGTTGCGAGGCGGCTCGCGTGCCGAGCGAGGAGAAAGAATGAAGGTAAATTTAGCGTTTGATTGAATTCCTCTCTCCGATGTTAATGAAGGGTCGAGGATATTTTATTTCGCTAACTTGACGCGCCTGCTGAGCTTTTAGGTGCCGGCTTGTGTAACGTGTGGGGGTCCGTACTTGCGAAAAATTTGTAAAAAATTAAGATTTTTTAACATTTAAATATAGATGTGTTAAATTTTTTATAAAAATATTTAGGTAATTAAGGTTTTCACTGATATTACGTGGATATATTTTCACAGAATTTTTTTCTTTGGTCAGGACTGTCCTGTAATCAATATCACTGTATGTCAAAGGGGGTAATTTGCTCGCTGATTTTTAGTTAGCTAAGCAAGATGTAATTAGCTTTTGTTTAAAAGTCAACACTGGCCTAGAAACCTGATTACAATCTCTGGCTTCGTGTGTATTTTTAAAAATTAAATTCCCCGTTAATTCTGTAAATAGAATACTTAAGCAGAGGAGACATTTTACAAACTGAAAATTGCTCCGACTTTACAAACATTATTATTGCGTTGTTCCAGATTGTTGTTCAGGCTTAATGAAATACCAAATAAACTCTTAAAAATGCATTTTTTATCGTTATAAAAATGTAAATGTACCGCGCGTATTTATATTCTCTTCGAATTTACATATTCATCTTATTCGGCTGACCGTTTATTCAGTTTACCCATCCGACCAAATAGACAACCACACGTCCCTTCCACTAAAAAACGAGCGGAAAAAAGATCGAAACACACACGCAATAAGCAAAATCAAGCCCGCATATCCTCTCTTTTGTAAAATGAACGCCTGCTGCGCATCACGCATCTCTCGAATAAAAGCAAAGTCGCTCTGCGATCGGCCGAGGCACAGCAGCAGCAGCCCTCGAGAAAATCGCTGGCATGCTATCAGAAGCTTCTCTCTCTCTCTCCCGCTCTTCTTCTCTCCCCCCGTCGCGCCGTTAAGTTTATTTTTCCAGGCGCCACCCCACGTCGCTGCGGGCGCTGAACCTCCGCGCTCGCTCGCTCGCGCGCGTATGAATTCGCTCGCGCATAACACTGCCAGAGCTTCCGTAATATAATTGTTAATGCTCTAATGCGCCTCCGGCGTCGTTTATGCATTGCGTACGCGCGGAGGCTCGCTCCCGCATTCTCTTTCGCTCTCGCTCGTGCTCTCTCCTCCTTTATTTTACATCTCGCGTAACTTCGTTCCTATACTCGCACGCGCTCTCCTCGTCCATTGTTTCCGCCCCCTTTCTGCGTTTTACATCTTAATGTCTTGTTCCTGCCTTCTTTTTTTCTTCCCTGTGCTATTGTAGGAAAGATTTGTGCGTTTCATTATGATATCGTTGTTATGGTTATCGAAAATATGTAAATTCTTATATTTTTTGTTCAGTTTTAATCAATAGATAAAATAAATAATGAGATATTTTTCGTCGTATTAACTTTTCATTATTATTGAAGCTACTATAAAAATTAAAGAATAGGAACCTTTATATTTACATAAGAATAACAGATAATTTCCAAACAACAACTTCGAAACATACAGCAACCCTCTCGCACATTCTTACTTTTCATCGCACGTCAAACGCTATCAATCCTTTCCCCCTCCTTCCTCCCGCCCATAACTCTGCGCAAAACCAGCAGCTCCGGAAAAGCAGCTGCCGCGTTACGCTCACCCGGGAGGTCTGCCTCGGCGTGAGGTATGTCCGGTTGCGGTACAGAGAGCCGAGCCGCAAGTCAATCACGTCTGTGCTACGCAGTAAGTAGTTGCGCGCTCGCTCGCTCCTTATTAGCCAGGCCCCGCGTCGAGCTTGCGGTCGCGCGGAACTGTGTGGAAAAAATGCTCGCGCGCGCGTTCGGCCGGAAGACGGCGCCGCCGGTAGAAGCTGGATAGGACGAGGTTTTCGCTTTTCGGAGCGGTGGCTGGGGTGTGAAGTGTATATGGAAATAAGTGGAGGTAGGTGGAGTAGAGCTTTTTTTTCAATGGATAAATTGCAGGTGTTTATTTAAAAAAACGCCTCGAACTTCAATTTGGTTCACGAGTGTATGAGAATGACATAATTACAGTAAGATGTGATTGTATAAGTGATAGAAGTTTTGAAAATATGCTTGTGTTTGATTAATATTTCAATGATAAATTGTTTTAAAAAATGATTAGACCTATTACGTGTTTCAATCACTTTATTGTGCAAATGTAAAGTATTAATTTCATTTCTTTATTTAAATTACATATATATAAAAACGGAGATAATAAAAGAAGATAAGCGTTCTTATTTTTCACGGATTGAAAATTTCATTGTTAATTTCAATCGGTGTATATTATCCTCGAACAAAATATGTTTAATTACCGAGCTATTCTAATAATTAAGTAACTTAACGACTGATACAAGTGGAAGAAAGCGAATATTAAGTGAATTCTAATTTACCCTAAATTAATAAAATGATTTATTCATCGACTTGACAGTCGATTAATTTTAACGGCGCGGTGAAAAATACCTGAACATAGTAAACAAGATCTTTAATCTCGTTAAAGTGAACATGACAAGATAGAGCTATCTATTCATATATTTCACTTTGCGTTGAAAATATTTCGATTTAATTAATAACGCGCAGATAATTTTTCGAACAATTATTATATAATTATATATAAATCAGATTTTCATCACACTCTGAATTTAAATTAAATTAATTGCTCGTCATTGCATCCTGCCTGGTTTTCGTTTAAATTTCGCGAAATTATATCAAACTAGTAATTTACAATATTATTAAGCTAAAATCGATGATGAATTCCATTAGAGTATAGAAATTTCGTATCAATCATTTTGTTACATTTCACAGTATAATCGATTTGTCATTATATATATATAATAATTCAAAATACACCTTTTCAAGTATTTCACAATAACACAGATATATCCATTACCAACACAATAAATATACCAACAATGCAAAAAGAAAAATTCCCCTCCCCTAACTTTTGAAAAAGGAAAAAGCTTGAAAATCACTTTGTGTGGCGTTCTCAGCTTCTCACGCGCGCGCCTTTAATAAGAAACCCGACTTTTTACCACGCTTATACACCACTCTCGCACACCTCATGCATATACCGTCACTCGCGCGAAAATCGAAAAAAGTCTCGCGCGCGCCATAGGGAAAAGCAAAAGGACGACAACGCTCGCTTGTACATATACTCATATACGCTCGGAGGGACAGCGCGGGGCATTCGTCAAAGCGCTAATAGACGCGCGCGAGGAGCTTCCCTCTTACGCGCCCCCGGTCATACGCATGCATAATAATATTTTCCCTGCCACGGCCGTGTCCGTCGTTGAAAAATATATAGAAGAGAGAGAGAGAGAAGAAAACGAGCGAAGCGCAAGCGCGGCCGACACGGCCCTTCGATCTTCGATATTGCGGTGTGGTATAGAGAACTATGGGGATGGGGTGAGAGAGAGATGCTAATGGCGCGGTTTTCTTTTTCCAGTTTTCTAGGGGGGAGAGAGGTGAGGTGGTTTCTTATTGTGCGGCTCGTCGTTGGGATCGCCGTAATGGACGGGCCTTATAGAAATGCATTTTGCTGTGTTTTCTTTTTTATTGGAGATGGCTGGAGGGTGAATGAGATTTTTTTTTTTATGTAATATGCATTTTCATCAGACAAGTAATGAGAAGAATTTTCGTAACGAAGAGTAAACTGAGGTTCTACCTTTATTGATCAATAAAATAATATATTTTTAGAATCGTCATAAAAAACTTTTAAAATATAATTCTATAGAAACGTAAATCCGAGTTATGCGAAATTCAAATTTTTCACGGTGTCGACCTAAACCTCATAATTAACACGCAGCATAAATTCCCCGCGTACACGAACAAAATCATACATCCCATCCCACGCATCTCCATCTCGTCTACAAAGGTGAACCACACGGTTAAAACACTCGATAAACAGCACGCATACACATCATAATACACAAACGAGCCATTCTCACATACCTGTGCCCATCGGCGACAAGGTACACACACATACAGCGCGCAAGCAGCCTTTCAAAGAGTCGGCATGTTTAGCGTGCCAGGCGAGTCGCGCGCCTAATCGTATTTCACGGCAATAATGCGGCTCTCTCCGAACTCACACACACGTATATATATAATAATAAACAAAGCCTGCGCGATGGCGCACGTAAGAAATGCGGCACGTATATGTGCTGCTACTGCCGCATGCTGCAGTTCCTAAAAGCGTATACACCCGCGAGATAAAGGACTACATAACGCGCGCGTGCGCGCTGAAATTTTCCTCTGTATGTGTGCGCGGCCTGGAATTTAGATGAAATTGCGCGAATTACTTGAGCGCCGAGCGATAAGCGACGCCGGAACAATAGACCTTCGGTAGCGCTCGCGCGGTTTTGATTCTCCGACGCCGTCGTGCTGTGCGCGCCGCGCGGCTGTCTTTTCCAGGCGCGGGAAATAGGGGAATTTACGAGCGCCGATGCGTGTGAATGCGCGCGACGACGACGGTGGTGGGAGTATAGGCTTTTTTGGGATGCTAGGGTATTGGGAGAGAGGTTTTGGGTAACGCGCGTGGAATTGATAATTGTGAGGGGTATGTAAGAGGGTTTATGAGTTTGTAAAATATCGATTTTGGGTAACACGTTTGGGATTTTACTAACCGGGGATTGAGAAATCTTTGAAATTTTTTTGTGGAACAATTTTTTTGTTTCCGTATTAAGAAATACTTATGGGTTCCCTATGATTTTCTAACCAGCCCCATAAGTGTTAAAATACTTACCGCTATATAAGAAGGAAACTTTTCTAATTTATAAAAAGATAAAAATAACTTTTTTTTTTTTCAAAAAATCTTTTTTAATTGTGGTTTTGAATTTGTTTATCGAGGGAAGGTACTTCACGGCGAGGGGTCGAGTTCCAAACGCGCGTACCTACATATCTCTCCTCTGCTCATATTTTTACAGTTATAGTTTATTATTCCCAAGTCATACAAAAAAATCAGACCCTTTTTAGTTACATGTACATAATTTCCACTATATTCTCCAGCCCTACTTTCCACCTCCACCTAACAACCATACCGTACAACTCCGAAACAGAATAAAGGCCTGTAATTACCGAACCGCCGCCCGCGCTCGCATGACTGTCGCTTTAGCAACAAAAAAAAAGTCGCGTACCATGTGCTATCGGCAAAAGCTCCGGCGTGGGAGTATATGCGCTAACCCGTCTCGTGTCGCGCGGCTTAACAACTGGTTACCTCGCTCGCGCCTATATGAACTTTACTTATTCAGCCGGCTTTTGAAACGTATAACGCGCGCTTGCACTCGGAAATCGACTTTTTACAACTCGACACCCACTTTACACACATTCTCGGGTAGATAATTAAATTTCGCGCTGCTGCCTCGTCGCGGATAATTAAATACATTCGCGCGACGCGCGCCGAGTAGGGAACTGGTGAAGAAGCAAAAAGTGTATACGCGAACGTTGTAATTGTAGACACGCGCTGAGCTTCCAACTATACACGTGAAACTCTGTATAAATATATTTTAGATAATAAACATTACACTTTTTTCTATGTTTTAATTTTACATCGGTATGTATACATCAAGTTTACTATCTATGATACCATAACAACAATAGTACTTCGAAAACATCACCGCAAGCTCACAATCATCGAGGCTCCAATCACCCCATCTAATCCAATCCTCGCGGAAAGACTCCCGCCGCACCCACCCACACATGCTCTCTATATCCTACGCATCATCGACGGAGCAAATGCCGACGGACAGCCAGCCATTAAGCGACGAATTTATAGACCGACGATGACTGCGGTCTATATCCGCAGCTTGCGCTTCGACACATAACCCACACAGCGCGTACGTTATACGCTCTCGCAATTTGGCATGGCGAGAATGGCGCGTACAGCCTCTGCCGTTAATGGGTCGTAGGCGCTAACGATTATGTTTCGGTTGTAATCATTGGGCCGATTGCCGCGCCGATCGCGCTCCTCGCTAATAAAGCCCGATGGCCGGGCGCGTCCCTCGCGCGATGACGATGATGGCGCGGCGGGCAGCGCGGGTTGTAATCGCTTGATCCCGCGATGACGCGCGACGTCGTCGTGCTGCATTTGGTTGTTGTTGCCGTTCGCGCGCACTCGATGATCGCACCCCCGCCTGATGGCACAGTGTAACGGCGCGCGTTCTTTGTCCGTTTTCGATTAGTCGACCCCTGTGATGCTGCGCGAGATTAGCGCGCGTGTCTATGTGTGGGGGGAGGATTGATTCGGTAGTTTTGAATTTGGCGAACATTTTGAATGCGGTACATAACGGTTTTAGAGTAAAATGTATATTATAGGTGAAAGTTAGTGGTAATAATAAAGGATAGGTATTTCAGGTGCAGGCTGGTAGTGGTAGATAATCTGTGGTCTATAGTTATTGTAAATGCGGTTTTGTTGGATATCAAAATTATAATTATTTCTACTGTATTAGATTTGCCGCAACTAGATTATATTCTTCGTTAAAATTCCAATAATATATTAGATATGAAATGATAATAGACTATTAGTAAAGACAGGGTTTTTACATTTATTAAAATATTAAAGACAATTAATAATATGAACAATTCTTTAATTTTTTATTTCATGTTTATGATGTTAATATAATTTGTAATTATTACGCATAAACGTTTATATGCCGTAATGCGTTGGAAAACGACCGGTGCATCAACCAATCAAATCAGTGGGAAATTGTTATTGTCCGAATCGCAGTTCAGGCGTGTATATCCATTCGTACAATGGAAACGTTAAAAGCCCTTTTAATGAACGTTACTTTGAAATGGATAAATCAAAACGACGGCACCTAAAATCACAGTTACAGCTGACTGCTGCATGTCATGATTCGTTTATGTGGATGTTAAAAAATTGAGTTATATGTTATTGCGACAGTATTGTATCGAGCTTTTACATCCGTTGTAATTGTTATGCCGATTGATCTAATGAATTTAAATTGACATAAACGAATACAAATCACAACATATACTCGCGATAAAATATTTATGAATTCAGTGAGACATAAAGTTATCGGGTTCCGATGAGAATTTCACTCGTTTTATCGCAGTTACACATGCATTGCGACAAACAATAAAAATCTTTATATGCATTCACACGGAATCACATTAAAATATCAGGGATTCGTTCCATTCACAATGTTCAGTAAATGCTCGAGCTCTGATATAATCTTCCCTTTATTAAATACTGTTATTTTTTTATATTTAATCATACGTACATATTGATTTATATACACTATTTTCAATTATTTACCTGATTAAATAATTTTCAATTAAAGATATTATTACTATATTTTCCATTTACCAAAACAATCGTCTAACACGCAACCTATCTATAATACCAAAGGAATCAATATTTATTCAAAGAAAATAAGCCGCAGCATCTCTTTGCAAACCGAAAGCTCTCCGGCGCGTAACATCCGACCACTCGCGCAACCCGTTCTCATTATTAATAACCTGGAAGTGAAAAGAGTACAGCAGCAGCAGCAGCAGGCAGGAGAGCGAGAGAGAAAGACAACGTTAGCTTACGCGCGCGCGCGAATAATCCCAGAGAGCGAGGGGGAGGAAAGAGAGCGAGAGCAATGACTGCTATACTATACAGCAGCATAGAGGTGGCAATGCACGCGCGTATATGTGTGGGTGACACACTAGGCGCGTAACGAAGCGTCGTAAAACGGAGCCGGGGAAGTGCCCCGGTGTAACGCCGAAGCTAAAAGGGCATAACGATAACTGTGCAGCTGTTAATGGACTCGTCGTTGGGCCGGTTAACCGGGACGATAATGCGACGCACGCGTGCGTACGGGAGTGCGCTATATTGCATACGCTACTGTGCAGTGTGTGTTGTCGCGAGAGGATGATCCTTCGGTGTAAAAACGAGTGGATATGTATCCTGCGTTGTAGTGTCCGTTTTGGGCGTCCATTTTATTAAATCAGTATATGTATTGATCTGACGAATTTATATTCGGAAAATGTTACTTTGTAATCGTAAAGGTGATGTTTTACCAATTCATAATTTCTGTAAAAATGGTCCAATAAACGTATGCTATTCTTGTCGATCAAAATTATAATTTAATTTGCTAAAAGTATATATTCATACACAAGTGGCATAAGTAGATAGTATTATAATTAGTCAGACACAAGGCCAAAATTGATACCCTTTTAAAATCAAGTGGATCATTCATATTTCTTCCTATTCAAAATCGTTCTTAAATTCTCTTGAAACCACATTCATTATCAAAACCCCATTTCTTTACTGTCACTGCTCTCACGACTATTATATACACATCACCAATAATATACATATCCTCTAACCTCTCAACCGTCGACCCAATACACCGTAATTTTTCTCGCTCTCACCTCAGCCCAACATTCAATTAGCCCCTCATCTAACAAGATAATCACCCTTGCATTACCTCAGCGCGACCACCTCGCTGTCGGCGCATACCATCGGCGAAGGTCGCGCGCGCGAAATCCCCGGCATCTCTCGAAATCCCGAAAGGCCGCTGCCGCCTCCTCAAGACGTTTCGCGGTTTCTCGCGGCCCGTATATAAGACGTCTCTCCTCGTAATTACAGCACAAGCTATATAGTGGAGGGCTTTTCCCGAAGTGCCCGGGAGATATCTCGAGGGCAGCGTTCTCCCCCGAGGGGCTTACCCGCGGAGAATGCTCGCGCGCGTGCCCCCCGTTTACGTTTTCTCTCTCTCTCTCTCTCTCTCTATACGCGAAGACGACGACCGCGAACGGATTATGCTTTATGACGTAATCGCGTCGAATGCGCGCGCTTGCTGCCTCTGAATTTTGAATAATTCGGGATTGGTATTGCGCGCGCGAGGGTCGGCTGCTCGGGGCGAGCGCGCGCGGCATGAAATTTTCAATTATCATTAATTCGGGAGACGCTGCTGCAGTTGCGTGTGTTGGAGAGGGGCCGGTGTACGAGTGTACAAGTTTGCGGCGTACCGTCTTGGAAGGAGCTGTTGCTGCTGCTGTTGTTGTGTGTGTTCTGGTTTAGTAATTATGATGTGACGACGGGGAGACGTTACACGGCCCACGTGATGATTACTGCGCGGGATTGTATGAATGTATTAGTGAAGTTTTACGGGGGAGATGGTATAGGTATGCCGAGGGAAAGAAGCGGTGCGGTTGAGATAATAGTTATGAGAATTGGAATTGATAAGAACTTTTATTATAACAGTTATAAATCTATGCAAATATAACTTTCTTTACTAACAAATTCAATTTTATCTTAGTACTATAATACATGTACGGACGATGTGAATTGGTTTAGTATATGATTTTATAAACAACTACTGATTTCATATGTCTTATACTATCCATAACTTATACATATAGATATAATGATATCATTGCAATGATCTTACTTATTTTTTTGTAATTTTCAAATTTGTTTATTTATATTTCTTTTTTCTTTTTAATTAAATAAAAAGAGCACATATTTCATTCGTTGCAGAAGAATGTGAAGAACTCGGATGAAGTAGCTTCGAGGTGACCTCGGGATTGACACACAAGAAATTGCCCTTTATCTAATAATAAAAGCAGCAAAATAATATATAGCGGTTAAAAAGCTTCTACCTTATTTGTCAATGTAACTTCTTACTTTTACTGCGATGAATCATAAACAATCTAAATACAAAAAATAACAGCTAGCTACTTTATACGCAAGGCAACCACCCCTGACAAATCATCTAAACCACACCCGACGCACCAACCTTCTCACCACTCAAGACCTAAACGTCGTCCTCGCGCGAGCATTATCTCCCGTTTGAATAATGCAATTACGGCTTTGCTCCTCCGCGCAGTTAGCTCTCGAGGGCGTCTCTCTCACTCTCTCTCACTTTTGTCGCAATCGACGGCGGTCGCTGTAATGGCGACTATTAACAGGCATAACGAGCCGACTTGGCACCTGAGCCGAAACGCTCAGCTGCAATTACAGTTCTGAAGTCGTCCTGGTGTATCAGCATACGCGAACACGTTAAGTATTGTTTCGCGGAAATTTCGAGCCAAGGGTGTAGCAGGGGTGGCTGTTTTACGGCCCAATTATAGAAGTAATGATAGCGATAGGGGTGAGTTTGTTTGCTATAATGTTATATCAATTGATGTGTAGGTATAACGGAAATGAAATAATTATTGATTTATGGATTGTTGTAATTATTATTTATATAATTATATAGGTTTGTCTTGAAAGCTGTAAACTTTTCTTCAAGGCTGGAAAGCAGCACTATTTATAGGGCATGCGACTATAAACATTGTCTGTGTTATTAACAAGAAAATTTATAAATATGTCAATTTAGAAGTATGCATAAAAGTGCGGTAACCTTCGACGAAGTAATAATAAATAATGCGAAGTATATTTTCACCCGTATAAGTGCGTCATCGCAGGCTCAATCTATTTTACGCTCTTGCTTTTATACTCATATTCGCAATTTTTTGCAAAACTAATCAATTCTCGAAAAAATCGATACATTGCCCTGCAAACCACTTCATTGTGGCTGGTAGTCGCACAATTTTATATATAAAAAAAACATCAGCTAAGTATACCATTTTTAAAATTATCGTCAATGATTTTCTCCTATCACAAAACGCATCAATATTCTATAAAACTGACCGGAACGGCCATATAGAGCATTTGCATACGAGACACACCATCGTGCACATACACATCACGACTTTAGGGCGCGTCCCCTCGTCTTACGTGTGGCGAGCGAGCGCCATGTGGGCACCTTCTGCGAAATAGATTAGTAGGGTACGGATGCCTCGCTTTCTCTCTCTCACTCCTATACCACATTCAATTTGCTGTATTCGCGGACGACAACTCTCTCGCGAAACCGAGACCGCGGCGGCGGCCGTCCATTGTACGCCTCTGCGGCCAGAAGTTCGCCTAATTGCGGGAATAATTTATTGATTCCCGCGCGGGGGTTAATCCTTCGTGCCCGCATTTGAATATCTCATATGTATGTAAGTGTGTATGTCGAATATTGTTTACCGTTTTGCGGTTTCGGTGATATGTATGCAATGTGTGGTTGGTGCTGGGTGGAGTTTTGAGTGCGGTGTGTGGTTCGTCTGTTATGGAGCTTGAAAAAACTGTCGTTATTTTTATTAAAAATAAGTCAGCGAATTTCTTTAAATTAAATGTCATATTATGTCTAACCAGTTATAGTCGTATTAGGTGATTGGAAATACCGTTTTATGTAACAAATACGTACTGTAAACAAATAAATAAGTACATATGTAAGAATCAGTTTAGCTAAGTTAACCATTAAATAAGTATTTTTTATCTTCTTTTATTGAATAAGCAGTACACGGAGAGAAGAAAATCAGTAAAAATTACAAAAATTTCAGTAAAAATTACCAAACTTTTTGTAATCCCGA
>UXGD01003998.1:0-18490 GCA_900474315.1 Torymus auratus
TAAAAAAAAAACGCCCGAACAGGGACTCGAACCCTGGACCCTCAGATTAAAAGTCTGATGCTCTACCGACTGAGCTATCCGGGCGGGTACCGGCTAAAATCTTAATGTTCATGACGTCGACGGGAGGGTCCTTTTCGAGCAAATTTTCGACGATTTTTGCAACATTTAAGGAAAAAAATTTTTTATTTTATTTAATGTTTCTTTTTAGCCTTAGGTATACGCCGGTTGTTTATAATTTATATAAAAAAAATTTTTCAACAAAAAAAATTATCTAGAATTATTTAATAACAAAAAAAAAACCATTGATATGTGTTTTATTATATAATTTTTTTTTTTTTTTTTTTTTTTACAAAATGTATTAATTCTTATATTTATTTTAAGAGCAAATGAGACTTAGAGTATGACTCATCTTACTAGATATTCTCAACCTAAGCAGTGCAGAAATCGTTCTCAACTCACACGTTCATTTTTCTAATCATTCTCAATGCTGATATGTTAGCATAATTTAAAATTAAATTTCACTTTCCTATGTCGATAATTGTTATTTATTATTTTTAAAAAGTTGTAAATCTTTACACAAACAATGCCGTAAAGTACGTGTTAAATGTACTTTATCACTACTAATAAATAAATAAATTCGCAAAATCAACAGGCGCTGCTCTGAACTCAATGCTCGAGTTCTTCCAAGCCCTGGTGCAGGCCAACATACCGGGTCTGAGCTACCGCGAGCTGCTCGCCTTGCTCGTTGCTCCGGTCTCGCAGACTCAGCAGCTGCACAAGCAGGCCTATCACTCGTTGGCCAAGTGCGCGGCTGCTCTCACTATCACCTGGCACCAAGAGGCTCCCAGCGTCGTCCAGGAGTTCCTTAAGGACGTGGAGAATCAGCAGACTTCCACCGACGCGCGTCACATCTTCGCCCTGTTCGTCATCGGCGAGATAGGCCGGCATGTGTAAGTTGAGCTTACGGTGTAGTTATAAAAACCATATAGCAGCTTCGGTTTATAGCATCAAAATTATGAATAACTTCAATTTATGTTAGACAAAGTAATTGATTTCCTCATTTTGTATGTCATAACGTATTCATATCGTATACAATTTTTCGAAAGAGTAATATGAAATCCAAGGTGATATGTAGAATGCAATTTTTTTTTCTGTTTTATTAAATTAGCAAAGTAAACGATCAAAACATTGTCAAGCGAATACGAAAACTCAAGACTTCTTTTAAAAGCATTGAGACACTCGTATGCGCACAGTCGTTAATGTAGCAGAATTCGACGTCACGCGCATTTATTTCGTCGTTGCTTTGAATACACAAACTGTTGTTTTTACCGAAAAATGTAAACATTACTTCTCGCTTACCGTGGGTAAACCTTTTAACAAAGAATCTCGTACAAGCATAAGTACATTCTATTTTTTCTTAAGTTTCTCAGAAATCTTATTTAAATGTTTGTAACATTATTTTTTACAGCGATTTGAGTGGCATCCCACAACTGAAGCACATTATTCTGGAGTCATTCTCGTCTGCATCGGAAGAAGTCAAGTCGGCCGCCAGTTACACACTTGGAAACATCGCCTGCGGAAACCTTCAGGAGTATGTTCCCTTCATACTTAATGAGATTGAGGCACAGCCAAAACGCCAATATCTTCTTCTTCACTCTTTGAAAGAGGTTAGCAATTATAAAATTCAATTTATTGTTTGAACACTACCTTATTTATTAGAGATATCAAACTATCGACATACTCTGTTAAAGTAAATAAAGTAAGGAAATAAATATATTTTATTGAGTTATTAATAAATAAAAAGCACTATTATGAATCAAATAATTTTCTTTTCAGATCATCTCATGTCAGTCGTCGAGCCCCTCGGGTGTCGCTCAGCTCCAAAACTTCGTCCCGCCAATCTGGGTATTGCTGCACCGTCACTGCGAGTGCACCGAGGAGGGCACGCGTAATGTCGTCGCCGAGTGCCTTGGCAAGCTGACTCTCATCGATCCCGCCAATCTCCTGCCCCGCCTGCAGGAACTCCTCAAGTCACCGTCAGCTCTACTCCGTACGACCATCGTCACCGCCGTCAAGTTCACTATTTCTGATCAGGTAATTTTGTGTTGCATTTTTCAGCATAAAAAGATGATGTTTGTAGAAATTTTTAAAATATGGGGTGGGATGTTTTTCGTTTCGTAAATGCAGTAAGTAAATATCTGGAAGCTAATTTTTTAGTGGAAAATCTAATATTGGTAACGCAGGATAAACGTCAATGTTTCACATACCTGTTACAGACTTAAGTTTATACAAAAGTTATCTAAAAATACATTATGGCAAGTGTATCTAAATCATGGGGTTTCACTTTATTATTCTTCTAAGAATTATTTGACGTTTTATTTGCTCGAATACAGAGTCTGGCCGGATTTTATTGCTTCTTGAATTTTTCCTTGGATCTTTTGACACATGTTTTTAATTCTTAGAACGATAGGTCAAAATCTTTTTTAAACGCGCAATTAAGGCGGTGCCGAAGCCATTATTAAAATACGTACTTTCCGACAAATTTGTATTTTTCTTTTATATTTTTAGACACAACCGCTACTTGTTCAGTTTCAAATTCTTAGCAATTTTCCACTATTATTGAACTAATCTCCATGATTACAAAAGTTCACAAGTTTTTAACGGATAAATTAACTACGAATTTTTTTATTTTCAGCCACAAGCAATCGATCCGATGCTGAAACAATGCATGGGTCACTTCCTGATAACCCTCGAGGATCCAGATCTGAACGTGAGAAGGGTGGCACTGGTCGCATTCAACTCGGCGGCCCACAATAAGCCAATGCTAGTGCGTGATCTCTTGGATCAAGTGTTACCGAAGCTCTACGCTGAGACTAAAGTTAAGGTGCGTGCCATTCAATTCGTCCCATTGCCCTTTTATCCCATCTCGTTCGCACTTAAGCTTCATAACGGCGAATGGCGTGACATAAAGGATGAGGTATATATACACACATCACGCCGCAATTGAATGCAATATTTTCAATACTTTAAAGCGAGCCGTGCGCAGGCTTCTTTGATGCAGGACTTTGAACTCTACGTTTTAATGTCTGTACTCATTAAGATGGTTTTATGGTTTTATATGAGACGTAAAAATTCATCGAGACTTGGTCGATATTGAAGCCTAACAATATAATGAAAGATTCGATAAATTAAGACATTACTTGTCGTGTATGAATTCGAAGAAAAATGACTGGAGTTTAGTGCCTCAACGTTCCTTGTTATGCCCAGCGTTGTAATTAATTGAAATTCGATTTTTATAAAGATCGGCACAAAATGTTATTTTATTGATACTAAAAAGGAGCTTCACAGAATTATACAGTCTAACCGAGTATCGACACAGTGTATATCGCACAATTTGTTATCTTCACTAATTTGTCGGTTGTGCTCGCATAGCTCTAGCCCAGTACAACAAATAAAGCGGACGCAATAATTCGGTCTTTTTTTTTTTTTTTTTTTCACCGACAAATAAAAAAAAAAGTACTTCGAAATTTCTCCGAGCCTGGTTTCGGCGTTGTCGCTCAGCAGGGAGGAACCGATAAAACGGGTAAGTCCTCGGGGGCTATGTTAGGCTCATCGTACAATACTGTTGAAATGGGCGCGCAAACCTTATTCTCTTTGCGAGATCGAACAACTTACCCCTTTAGATGGAATTCATTATCGTGCCCTTCACCTTGTGGCTTTTGGAGCGGGAGAAGGAGAAATTTCCAAATTTCAGACCATTGTACACATGACACATGAGTGACAATTTTTTGTTAATATTTAATACACACATGATGCGATTAATTACAACGTACGTCGACGTCCTTAGACAAACATATAAAATAGAGATTTAATCAGTTAAAGTCTATATACTTTTCCAAGTAAAGAAATTTGAAAGTGAAAATACTTCTAGAACTAGTACGGCCTAAGTAAAAGTAATCTCAAAATATATTGATAATAAGTAATCTTTAAAGTAATATCATTATATATATCTTTTGATTTTTCTATTGATTAGAATATACCTATAACTTTCCCACTACCCATACCATTTTCTCAAATCAAACAACCATTACTATCAAAAATCTCTGTTCTCCCAAAATTGCAGAGGGAACTGATAAGAGAGGTAGAGATGGGCCCATTCAAGCACACGGTAGACGACGGGCTGGACCTGCGAAAAGCCGCCTTCGAGTGCATGTACACACTGCTAGACTCATGCCTCGACCGACTGGACGTCTTCGAGTTTCTCAATCATGTCGAGAGCGGCCTGCGAGATCACTACGACATCAAGATGCTCACTTACCTCATGACTGCGCGCCTCGCTCAACTTTGCCCCACCGCCGTGTTACAGAGTAAGTAGATTTGGCATTTGTTTTTGAACGGCTTGATTTGGTTGGTGTCGATTGGTAAATAGTAATGGCATTATTGAAAAACTCAACATACTAAAGTCGAGCGATTTAACGATTTTGTTATGAAATTGAAGATTACACCGTTAAGTATAATTAAATTTGGAAAAACTTCTTTATTTCAAGTTTTTAATAATTTTCGTAACATGATGAAATAATATCATAATAACATGATTGGTTACTCCGATTCACAATGAACGTAAAAGTTTCTATACAACATTATTTTCGGTAACTTTGTGAAAAAAAACCATTATTCTTTTATTAGTTAAGAGATTTTATTAAGTATTTATTTTCTTTGAAATGGACTTGTGTTCTCATTATTTAACTGCCTTATTTTATTAATTATTACATTATATTTTTGAACTAACTGAGCGTTTCAGTGTTATACCTGTACGTCTCTTAGAATGCAAATAAATTATAGATTTATGACAAGAGAGACATAAATTTTATTCTGAGCTCAATTTTACGTTATAAAAATGATGTGTGCCTTATTCAACAAACTTTTACGATTCAATAATGATAAATCACTTTCCCGCACCTATTTACATTTAAATTTTATTTAATCAACGCGAGGTATGACTTAAATTTTATTTTCTCGTCGTATATATCTTCAAACGTATTTATTTGAAAATCTTTTTTAAATTGGCAACCACATTGTCACCGGAAAATATACTGGCAATTGGTATTCCAGTATGACGTCAAAATCAAACAGTTAACTCTTTCAGAATTGTAACCGCAGATTTACTATGAATTTATGACTATATTTATGTGGCTTAACGCCGATGAGGTTAATAACTTCTTCACCATATGTTTGGCTTCAAAAAGAGCGTAATTGGTGGCACACGTGCGCACCGAATGGCAATCAAAACAACGTATAAGTCTAAATATATCAAAAGATTGGCGTAAATTATTAAGATTGGATGGTTTTTGCCGAATTTTATGAGATTTTAATGATTTTCTTATTGAAATGATGAAATTATTTGTTATTCATCTAAAGTTTGTGTCGATAAAATGCAATGAAATAATTTTTATAATTAAATAATATCGCTAAAACATACAAATTGTATGTTAATTAATGTTATTGTATGTAATTTGTATGTAACGGAAATTAGAAAAAGTTTAAAATAAAAATGATTTTTCAAAGATTCAATGTAGGCTTCGTAATCGTTTTGATTACAACTTTTAAGTTAAAAATTATAAAAAATTCATAAGAATAACGCTGTTTTTCTAATAAATTAAAAAAAAAAAAAATTTGTTCACAGGGCTTGAAAGACTAGTGGAGCCGCTCAAGAGCACGTGCACAATGAAAGTGAAGCAGAACTCCGTGAAGCAGGAGTACGAGAAGCAAGATGAGCTCAAGCGGTCTGCGTTCCGCGCCGTCGCAGCTCTCCTCACAATTCCAGATGCCGGTAAGCACAATACTTTGTTCATTTTCATATTTTTTTTTCAACATTGGTTCTATGCTTAATTTAGAAAATGCGTTCCTTATTGGACAACATATTTTATGTGTTTGTCAAAAAATTATGTCTGCCAGGCAGAAATAGAAAGGGATCCTGGAATCACGATAAAATATTTTATTTCCTTTTATATTAGTTTTCGTCGCGGTGTGTGATGTATTGCGTATCCTCGTGGCGGTGGGATTCATAAATTTTTTCCCATGTTTTATTTCTTGTGATTTTATGAGATTAGTCTGAAACAATATATTTTTTGCCTGTTTGCCAATTTTAAAGGTATGTTAAAAGGGATTTTGTAGCCTAATTGTACAAAAAATTCAGTAAGAAGAATATTATTCAAATGCTAAGTGACTATTTATGTAAGAGTTACATAGCCTGCCTTTATTGAAGTTTTATTAAATGACATCACGCCAACATGATATTTAAAATGTTTACATCAAACAGCTCAAATGAAATGCCTGAGAAACTTCTTGCTACTTTAAATACGAAAAAACATAAATATGTTAATTTAAATATCAATGATAATTTCATCTAGCCATAAAGTAAGAAATAATAGCGGAGTAATTTTTATAGCGTACGCTACCCATACATATTTGCAGAAACTTTGCAGTCCATCTACGCATAATTAATTGCGATTGCATTTAACTATTCGTTTTACCCACATAAAATTTCCCAATATTAACATTTATTTTATGCTTTTGTAATCGTTCTCCATTGATGCAAAAGGTATTTTGTAAAAAATTGCTAGAAGAGAAATTTTCTTTCATATAGTCGTTTTGAAATTCTTTTCGAAAATTTTCAAAGGATCGCGTCAAAGTATACGTTTTTCAATATTTTTTACTTTGTTACATTTTTCTGCTACCAAGCCTTGCTTTCTCCTTGTTTTCAAAAGCTCGAGTTTACATTCTGTAAATTTAAATATACATTGTTAGTAGATGAAATATTTGTTCAATTTTAAACTTGTAATATCTATTTTTTATTTTTTATATTGTTTGAATATCAAAAATGACGTAAACAAGAATTGAAAGTTTCATTGATTAGTTATACAAAATCATCAATATAAAACTTTTCATTTAATCTATGATTTTGACGACATATTATTCTTGCTTAAATTTAAATCGTATAAATACTAAGCATGTGGCTAAAACTGATACTTTCCAGTTTAAATTATAGAAATATTTATTTGAAAGAGTAAACTGTTACCCTGCATTTTAGAATAGATATACGTATTTAAAAATATATAAGGCTGTGACTAATAACATATTTAATTAAATTCAATCTATACCCCGCGTACCGCCTTATCATTCATAATTATACTCATTCATTTAGTATAATATTCGCACAAAAAAAAACATCATCCCGCCCCAAACCGCTAATCACCATAATCCATCATTCTCAATTCCAGACAAGAACCCGGCGCTGAGCGAATTCGTGGCCCAGATAAAGGCGACGGCGGACCTGCAGCCGCTGTTCGAGGTGATCCAGAAGGACTGCTCGGGCGGCGGTATAAGCGAGACCAACCTGATGGACCAGAGCTAAGGGGCGTCGGCGGCTGCCTTTTCCCCCCTCGACTCTCTGGTAGCTTTTTCGCGAGCGCGTCACGTCACGAAGACGAGAGGAGAGGAGACGAAATGAATGTGTGCGACTGCATGCGTGTGCGAAAGAGAAAGAGAGCGAGAAAGAGAAAAAAAGAGAGAGAAAGAATAAGAAGCGATCGCCCGGAGATTTTTGTATACATGGCCCCCGCGCCGCTGCATTTTTTAAGGCATTTCCGAGCGGTAGGGTTAAAAAAGAAGAAGAATAAGAACACGCGCGCGACGGGTCGTAGCAGCAGCAGCAGCCGCAGGAGCAGCAGCAATGGCATTAAGAATACAGGATCACCTGCGATTATCATAACCTTCGTCTGCGGTCGCTGTGAAAGAGAGAGAGGAAGAGTGAGAGAGAAAGATTTGGATGAATGAGGAAGGAGCGCGGAGATGAAACAAAGAAGCAACTATCGATAGTTTATTTCTATACGTTATTTTTTCATTAATTAATAATCTACCCGAATTAGCGGAGAGAAAGAGTGATGAGAGCAAGAGAAAGAGCGTGCAGCGGGCTGATGAATAAGGAGAAGCATGAAAAGAAGATTAATAAAAAAGGAAGAAACACACGTAGTTTTCAGTTAATGTGATTTGTATTTAGCGCTACAAGCCTGTATAAACATGAAGGAAGGAAAAAAATAAATTTACCGGACGTTTAAATATTTTAAAAATCTGAGTTGTGTTTTTTTTCATTGTGTATATGTGTGCTGTGGAACCTGAAAAATCCCGGCGCGATGATCGGAATGATAGATAAGAATGCGCGCGACGCTTTCGCGCCTTTTTTCATAGATAAGGCGCGCACGCGGTTTGTGGAGATGTTTTGAATTCACACGAGAGATACAAAGTAGATTTTTAGCAAAGTTTGCGTTATACTTAAGTAACTTGAGTTAGTTGGTGATAAAATATTGTTCATCTGGAGACACTGTTTCGTTTGCTTAGATGATATACGTTCGTGCAGATAATGAACGAGTTTCACCTTTTGATAATTTGCCTTACGTCATGCCTATACGATAAATGATGAAAAAAATGTATATCCTAGGGATGTAGATACGAGTTTTATCATTTAGAAATGCATCATCTCATGAAACAACTTGAAACTTTCCTCGGATCTAAAACGATTTTGCGTAAATTTCTCCCTTGCATTATAAATCCATCTTTTCGAAACTATAATGAAAAATTATTTAAAACGTGACATAATATCTGTCAACCATATACTAATAAGTTACAATTTAATAATTTAAGTTAACCTTTTTATTATTTTAAAAACGCTTCACCCTGTACTTATGAAGACAGATCGATTCATACTCTTCACCCAATCAAACCAACACCGATTGATGAAGTCATTAAGAACTTTGCAAATCGGCACTCCAACTCAAGGCTTTTTCAATTATCACACCACACTTCTCGAACATTCACCCTATTTCCCAAACATACTCTCTTATTTACCAAACATCCTCTTTTTTTTCTCTGTCTCTCGTCACGACATACTTGAATCACAAACACCCGCAGTCCCCTCCGAATTTCTTCTTATACACGCCAGAATGGAAAATTGGTCCAACTTCCGGCGTATAAGTATACACGCGCTTGGCTTCTCTCAATTCGCACGATCGAATTGATCATCGTCGTACTCGCGCGTGTGCCAGTACTACACACGCGACTATAACAAACAGCAGTCAGGGTCTCGAATTTCTGCGCCGTAAGCGAGAGCTGCTTTTTGCGCTCGCTCTCGCCTCTGCCGCGAAAGAGAGTGGCTACGTGCCGTTTCGCGTAGGCCACATGGACGGCGCCGGCGAGCGCGCGCGAATATAACGCCGGGGCGAGCGCGTCCGCGTGTCGCAGAGAGTTTTTTATACCCGCGGAGCGTGCACGTGGAGTTCGGGAATACGTTTTGCAGTGAAGTGCGAAGTTATCTAAGCTAGTGGGGCTGTCGCGATGGAGGAGATGGTAATTGGCCGCAGGTGAGAGGATGTAGATAGGATAGTGGTTGGAATGGTTAAGGGTTGTTTAGTTTTAATATAGTGATGGATGATTAGATTTTGTATTTTTTGTTATTATAAGTAGTATATTTTTTTTTTTTTTTTTTAAGATTTTTCGTGAAACTTGTAGGATGCGATTTGAAAATGTAGCTTTTGAAAGTCACGTGACTTGGCTTCGAATTGATTGGCTAGCGATCGATACTTGAAATTAAGCTGCTGACAGTATGTCTTGAATGTTTGTCTTGCAGAATATTGGTTGAAATGATATAATGCCAAATCTGAAATAATATTTCATGATTCAAATATTTGAATCACGTTTACGTTTGCCCGTTGTGAACTTTGATTTTATAAAGTTTAAGCTAAAGATGTTTGAATTAAGAATTTTTATGTGACCTATCTTACCGACGATCTAATGATAATAGATATTTCTTTTGTTTTAATCCTCTTCCATATAACAAGTTACCTTGTGATACCCAATGATTTAAAAACATAATCAAATTATTTATAATTTTTTATCATAAAAATTTATCGCCGTCGCTCGTGTGTCATGACTTGAAACAAATTCAACATTAAAATATTAAAAAAAACTTTTGAGTTACAGCAAGACCCCACTTGCTACTTATTTTAATACGAGACAGCGTTAACAAATAATATGCGCATTTAAATGTTACAGCAATTTCACACTCTTTTTCTGCTGAAAATAGTCTGAGCCATGTATACCCTTTCACCTCCCCTCGGCGGTCCTGATACTGGCGCTTTTACCTCACTACAAGATCATTCATCATCCTCCTGACACATAAATTGCCTTCTAAACAAAAGCGTAAAAATGGCACACACAGCACCCGGGGTTTTAATATGATTCACAATTCTTGCATTACTCTTAATTATCCATTTGCTTTGATACTTATTTTACACGAGTATTTTTATTTGTTCTTATTATTTTTTTAGTAAACTATAAAAATGTAAAGTAGTAGAAATGCTGATATCTATAAAGGATCTAGATTATACCGAACTATATTATTAAATAATTAGTACATTAATAAACGAAGAGTGTTTCTTGAAAAGAGAATTAATCCTCTGTTTCACATTTTGACTCAATTATGAAAAACGTTCGTTTTGTATATGGTTTTGAATAAAGTCTGGCGAATTTCATCATAATGATTACATTTTAATTTAAAATTATCAGAACGCCCAAAAAAAAGGACCAATAAATCTTAACTAAAATGCACTAAAAATAAATTTTATAAAATGTGGAATAACCTGTTTTTTATTTAAATCGAAACAAGATTTGATTTAAATCGTTTCGTTCAAGAATGGACTATTACTTTAATATTATAAAACAGCTTTGCATATAGTTATATACTGCTACTCAGACAGTTACAATACTGATAGTTTTTATTATAAACAATAGAGGGAAAAAAAGTTTTCAAGTAATTATTACTGCAGCGCAGAGCCGTTTAGTTCCACAGGTATACACGTTCAATTTACATTGCAATCTGTCGTCAAACATAGCATAAATGCTCTTTCTGAGCTAGAAAGATAAACGAAAGAATCTCATCTACACACAATCATTCACCCACCACAAAAATTTACAATTATTTTCAATTTCATAATCAAAATTTTCACATAAACCATTAATTTACCCTATTTTCTCATTTAAACTTCATAACCAATTCAAGCTCAAACATCCTTCCTTCCAAAAACTTTTCCCAATCCCCTGGCACTAAAACTCGAACCACGCGCAATCCCCTCAGCTCAACCCTATAACTCCTCAATCAACATCCTATCCACCGCCGCGCTCGTGCAAAAATCCTCGCGTTATCAATCTTGATTCTCTCGTGTTACGTATACACGCGCTCGCATATTCCGTGACGCCCTTACCACGTGCACTATATAGATACCGGGCTGACGCGTACAATTGACACTAATGCCGACGCGTCGTCGTCCTCACGTAGGCGCCGCGGCGTCCTCACGTACGCATCGTTATACATCCGTGCAGCGTCATCGCGCGCGTGCTTCCTTTTTTGCAGTGCGGGAGGTGTATAGGTATCTGACTGCGGTGTGTATAGAGAAAGTCGCGCGCCGGGTCGTAAAGGCTTTTTTGTGCGCGGGTGGGGGGGAAGAAGGTTATTGCTTCCGTGAATTGTCGTGAATGTGTGTGGATATAGTATATTGTTATATATAAGTAGTGGTATATGATTGTTTATGATAAAAAAAAATCGATTTATACGGTGATTCAAAGACGTTGTCGTTTCGGTATTTAGTGTAGTGTATTGGAGAAACTACGTGTATTTTTATATAGAAACCATTTCAAGGATATTTTTTACTCAAAATTTTTTATTTTTAAAATACTTAAGTATTAATTTATTATTTAGACATTCGTTCTATTTTAATTATTAGAAGAAAATTTTAAGGATGGGGGTGTAAGTAAAAGTAAAGAAAAGCAACGTTTTGTCGAATCAGAACTATATATAGGTATTTAAAATTTGTACAGTTTTGTCATGATTCAACACTTGCTTTTAATTATTATTGCACGCCTATCGTATTACAATTAAAACATATAATTGAATTTGATATATGTCTAATAATAAAGTTTCTTTGATAATTTTAATTATTATTTTTCAAACATAAATATATTACAAATTTTTTTCATCCAACAATATTTTCTCACACCATTTGTCATTCCTACGGTCACCGACAACCACTAAACAATCATTATTAGTATTCCATTTGCAATAGCAAATCAGCCTAATAACTTCGACCTCGATATATTATAACTCTCCAATGTCATAAAAAAAACTGCAACCGCATTTGCATAAACCGTTTCGAGAGGAATTCATAAAAGCTCATGCGCCATACAGCTATATAAACACAACCGCGCTCTCGCGAATCAGGCGCGCGCAATAAAAATTGAAAAAAATTAGGGTAAATCAAGCGGAGAGCTGGTAATGGGCAGATTTATACCGTCCTCCGTGTACAAACTTTTCCTTGTATGTAAGTCTACTCGTACAGAAAATCGCGCTTCGGATTATCGATTGCCACTGTAATTAATGCCGTCCGAGCTTTTCCGTTTAATCGTTAAAGCAATCAATCAGTGTGTAAAGCTACGTACTATAAATCTTTTTAATCAACGCGTCGATGCTAGTTTCTGCGGTTAATGCGGTTTCTTCGAACTATGAAAAACATTCACTCTTTTTAATCATAACTTTGTAACATCTAATTTTTTTTAACATTTTCAATTGTTCTCTCCTAAACAAGAATCTACGTGAACAACAGATCGATATCTGTCGCGTCTGTTCTTCAGGGTCGCGGAATTTTTCCGAATTCGCACCGCAAGGACCTCGCGCGTCATCCTTCGCCCGTTGATATTCCCAACGCGTGCTGTATCACTCCTTTTATTATATATACATGTACATAAGATTTCGCGCAGGACGAGGTAATTTCGCGGCGGCGTTTTTGAACATTTGCTCGGGTCAGTTCCGCGAGTATTACGCAGTTTCGCGTTATTTCGGTCGCATTTTTGTATATGAGGATCTTGTTTCTTGGTGATAATTTATGCTGGCCTACTGTTGTTTGCAGACAGGAGTTTTATATTGTAGTGGACGTGAAAAAATGTCTGCTATGATGGTTATGGTGGTAGGTAAGGGACAATGGAAATTTTTTTTTAATAATTATTATTATTTCTAGAAAACATTGTAGTCTTCTGATGAGGGCGACATTGTTCGTATAACTTGTAGTTATTTTCTTTTTAATTCCTGCCTTGGTAACATCGATTAATTCATATTATAATTAATTATTAAATTTTGTTTTAAATTTGAAAGAATATGAAGATTTCAAAATATTTAAATAATTCAAAGAAGCACGTATTATTTTTCATTTTTTAAATACGATTGTTCCTCTTTTAAAGCTTATGCAATACTTTATTAATGACACTCGATTTTTTAAGGCACACGTGCTATTTTTTTAACACAGAACAAGTAGATATAAAATCGGTTTTATTTGAATTTTCTCATTTGCGCGTGCAATTCTACTTGATACCTATGATTTTAAAATAATCACACGCAGATGCAGTAAAAGAGGAAATATCGTTTTTTGCTTTCGATTTTTTTATTATAACTTATTTTTGCAATTTTTTGTCGTGTCACACCTATACCAAATACGTGTTGGCGTCACCATAATTGTTTTCCTGTAGTCCTCCGATGAAGTGCCGAAATAATTTCCTTCTACACCTTTTCTTGCCATTTCTTAAAAAACATTGGCCAAGGCTACATATTTCCACGCGAATACCATAACGATGAATTACCAACATTCGAGTACTTTTATTAAAAATATTCGTTCTTTTTGTACCCATAAAATCTCCAGCCAAACCAAACCCAAAAAAGTCCCTTTTCACACCCGAAAAATTCCCCTCACACGTGCCTCTCAAACCAATTTTATCTCACCTCTAAACCACCTCTCCCTCCCTCCACGTACACTACATCTCTGAAAAAAAAGGAAGAAAACCCAGACCGGCCGATGTAATGAAACGCAATGTACGTCGCCCGCGGGCCTCCCGACACCGCACAGCTGCTCTACACCGCGCGGCGTTTAGAAAAAATAAAATCTCCGCCAGCCGCGCCTGTGTATAACCCTTTTATTTTTCGATTGCGCGCACGCGGGAGGGAGAGGATGTAAATCCCCCGAGAGCGAGAGATGAATCGTAAAGCGGCGCGCGCGCGGGGTATATTGTAAATTTTCGGCTGTCGGTAATTAGTTGGACAATTTATGTGGAAAGTCATTTTTTGTGGGGTATGGGATTGAATTTTTTTCGAGCGATGGTATCATCGTTACTTTTATATAGTGTAATGGTTATCGTAAGTATTTTTATGTGTAAAATTGTGGAGATTTTTGGTGTTTTAAATAAGGAATGTGTCGGAGAAAAATTACTATTTTCGATGGTACACGTGGGGAAGACCCATTTTCTCATAAAAGTGATTACAATAATTCATAGTAAAGATTTTTATTTATATAGTAAAAAAATGACGAAATAGTAGCAATTTTTACTATAAATTTTAGTGATTTTTATGAAATAGAAAATAGTAAATTTTTACTTCAAGTGTGTAAAGTTGCGAGAATTCGTGGTGAATAGGCAAAGTCACAAAAAGTGATCAAAACCTTAATATTTATGTGGTATTTTTGACAGTTTTCAAATCTGTTCTAAACTTTGCATGGAGGTTCAAATTTCAACGTTTCTTAGCTTAAATTGGGAGCTTGAGATATCGGCTAATCATCAATCAGTGACTGATGCTTTCAATCCATTATTCCAACGATAAATTTCCATAAGAAAAATTGATATCCAGGTAAGACCGTTTTTCTACGTTCAAAATTTTTTCGTCTATCGTCTGACCTATAGAACGACAAAAATGCAGAAATGTGTACCCCCAAATTAAAATTTTGTCTTTTTTTCAAATGTGGATTTCTTATAAAATAATATTTCATACAACCACCCTACATTTATTTATTTATTTCAGAAAAATTTACATAGGTAAATTCTATAGAAGTATACGAGATACTTTCACACAGGTTGGCACAATACTTACAGACTAAATACTAAAACTAACAAAAATAAATATTTTATATATCTTTAATTCCGCAGTAAAAAAAAAAACAATTCATATAAAATGTGTACTCGCAAATAAAAATTTGACAAACATTTTATTAAACCATTCTATAAATTCTTACCCCTTAATACAATAAAACAAAATTTCATTAAAATACATCTGCCGACGATGTTGAAAAATCATAGCAATCTATATACAATTACACACGCCAATCAATCTTGACTTTATTCAATTCCCCTTCACCAGGCGGTATCCTAAAAATCTATTACACTCCCACTAACCAAAAACCATCCGCAAAATCAATCAACCTCTATCTCTCCTCCTTACATATAATACACACTTCCAACGTCTCTCCGCCGCTCTAATTGTGTCTTGTCAAACGTTCCCCACCACAACCAAAAAAAAAAAAAATCTTCTCTCTCCACCGGCTAATTCTTCAATCACCCAGTCCCCCCTTTTTTCGCGTGGAACAAGCCGCTAAACACTCCCCTAAACGCGATATCGTATTCCTAGCACCTCCGCGGGCGGGACCCCGGCGAACTGGTTTTAACTGCGAATTGATTCGAAAGAGAGAGAGAGAGAGGAATGCGATGGTTGGTCGTAAAGCTTCGGGAGTCGGTACACGAGAAAGAGAAAGAGAGACAATTGAGTGGAGGGTTGCTGGCTTTTATTTTCGCCTGTGGGTGGTTTTAGCGGCGCGCGTGTCTGCAGCGGTTGGGGAAACTTTGTTTAAGGATGTAGTGGCAGTGGTCGTAAAGTTGGACGAGAGACTGATAGAAGAATGGTTTAAAGTTACTCTTGCACTTTGCTTCGTTCTAATTATGCGAATGTTTGAGACTTTTATTTTCACATTCATTGTTATTTTTGCCAACATTTATAAAACAAAATACTTATATTAAACGAATAATACATAAATCGCGCACGTGAAATAATAAAATTTCGAATCGAATAGTAAAAAGGCCTTACCACTGATTTTGTTTTGGTTATTGTAGAAATCCACAATACAGTTAGCGGAGACATATAAAAATCTCACTCTTATAACTATCAATAAAAACAACACCACAACTCCGGTCCCCGCAATTTACTGCACACACTGTCTTACAGCCCATAATACACGTACAATAATACAATGTAACCGAAAACCCACGCTTAGACCTATATAAGCTATAAAATCGGAAGCACTAAAAATCGCGGGCGCGCTCGACGGGCATAAACGTCGCGCGCAATAAAATCTCTGCGTCTCTCTAAAAATACATATACATATATATTATACCCCCCGAAAGATATGAGTCACAGAGCGTGTACGTTAGATTGGGAATTAGATTCTGTGAATTGACTCGTTGTGTGTATATAGCGGTACTTATTTTTAATCCCCAAAGACAGTTTGGCTATTTTTACGTGCCGCCGGTGTTAATGAGGCGGAAGTGATGGACCGAGTCGAATGGAATCTTTCGTGCGATTGGATTTCTTGTACCTACACTGATTTCTGAAATGTAAAATCTAAACGATGCGGAGCTACTACGTACCAACCGACATTTTTCAGCTTTACGAAAGTATTCACTCTTCATCTTCAACTTTTTTTATACACGCACATATCATAATTCATTTAATACATCATTATGCATTATATACCTATTGTACCGTATATATAATCGTTATACCAAGCGCCGAACGATGGCAGGTAGCTTTTGAATATAATTTTCGCCGGATGAAAAAACAAAAAAAACGAGTATATAATTGTCTGTCCCTTTGAATTATGTAAATACCGTACGCGCGGTAAAAAATTTAATCACGGCTGCGGTGGTGCCGCAAAAGGTTCCCCAGAAAACCAGTGTATATATATATATTTCGCTTTGTATTTCAGAAAGGATCGTGCGGTTGTCCGATCGGTTGTATTAGACGTGCGCTACCATATATAGGGGACACTCGTGTATGTTAAATTTTTAAGTTTTTAGAACAAAATTACGGTTCACATAAATTATAAATTAGATAACAGTTTTCACTATTAGATCTAAGTACTATACCCACGTGTGCATACGCGTCCTTCGCGGACTTTCGAGAATAATTCAAACGAGGGATTGTATAGGTATAAGTATAACCGACGCGACGTCGATGTGTAATTTATACGCGGAATCGACAGGTCGCTTTAAATCCGGCCAGGTGTCCGCTGCTCTATTATATCAGATTTACACGAATCGGTGGAGCGCGTATGTACATATATGCAAATAGAGGTGGCGATAAATAACTTGCGGTCCGATTTCGAGTTTAATTATACGTACAAAGTGTAATTTTTGAGGCGCTAGCGCGACGTTGGTGGTCAGGTCGGTGTGATAAGTAATTATAATGTCTATATTGTGTAAGTAATTTATCGGATTGTAGTGTGAATAATGTGATGTTGGAACTCTTCGCGCATGTGCTATAGCAGTAAATTTAACTGCCACGCGAGGTATGTCAGTTTGGTACTTATAATGTTATTAATTATGAGTGGTACCGTTAACGTAGACGATTTTGCATACAAGACAATTTTAGATTATTAATGGACGCCTGAAAATTGGAGCACGAGGTATATTTTCGGTGCCATTGTGTGCTCATATTGTTCTGATTACATATTTGCCCTTTATACTTCAGAAAACAGTGCTCAGGTATTTTATTTTCTTATTTCACACCAACGTTGCAACAAAATTATTAGACAATATAATTCAGACAACCACATTAAAATACATTTTTCTCCTACGCACATACCTCAACCTCCAAAAAAACGACAATATTTGACATTCACCGCAAAGAAATCCCCCTTCGCCACCTCGCACACAGCCAGAACCGTGAAAAATCGGCGAGCAAAGATTTATCCTAACGTCCGTCGGCGCCGCGCCCACAAGACACACCATATTACCCTTATACATATCCTCACACCGCCGAATATATCCAAATTGGGCTCTTTGTATAACACGGACGCAACCGGTTCTAACGCGCGGCGAAAGAGAGAAACAAAAAATCCAACCCGCGCCGCGACGTTCGATATAATTACGGGCTCGTTAAATAAGAAGCGGAAGGATTAAAACGTCAGTCAGAATCGCGGACGTGCGGTTCGTGCGAGAGAGAAAGAGAGGAGGATATCTGTTGTGAGAACGTAATGTCGACCGGGATTACGCGCGCAATGTGGGTCTCAATATAAGTCCGGCCGAAATTGCGCGTTAAAGTGGGTTGGTTGGGTTGCTGGACGTATAAGTGAAGAAGATGTGCTGAGAATTTTTGGGTGGGAGGTGTTGCGAGGATGATTTTGGGATGGTGCAGGTTTGTTTGGTTAAAAGTTTATTGGATTTTGGTATTTTAAGGATTTTCAAGCTTAACTTTTTTGTTCTATGCCAAAATTGCGATAAAATTATAAAAATTTTGAAGATATATAAAATAATATAGCAACAATCATTTTTTTTTTCATTCCAAACTATATATAAC
>UXGD01003999.1:0-18487 GCA_900474315.1 Torymus auratus
ACATAGCAAGAGACGTTTACAACAAAAATAGTTCCAGCAGTCGCTTGCGAAAATCGAATCAGATTTTTCTCCGTGCAGAAATGTGCGGCCGAACTGCCTAATTCGCACGCAGCCGCTAGGCGGCGCACCCCGTCCCTGTAGCCTGACGAACCTAAGTAAGTTGGCCCGAGGGGATATAGGAGCGCGGTACACATCTCGTCAGTAGATGATCATCAGCAACTATCGAAGTTGATTGAGTTCAAAAAGGCGTCTTTCTGTGCGAGTTCAATAATGGTTTTTATTTAATTAGTTATTATGATTACTTCAATAAATTACTACGATTAGAAAATGTCAAGTTATTTTCAAGACAAGACAAGATTCTTGACATTCTTGTCACCACAAACTTGATATTGTATCGAAAACTGTATCTAAATATTGTATCGATTATTGTCTTGAATAGTGAGGCAAGACAATACAATATCAAGATTAATCTTGCTATATCGTGCAGCCCTAATATTGTTTTCATTTTACGTAATAACCTAGCATCTTATACGGTTTTGTTTTCTTTTGCCGAAATTTTCCTCATCAAAGCGGCACTTTGTTATTAGCGGCTACCCATTCATTACCCCCATTGTGCTGCACTTTATTCTTACCCCAGCCTGGAGCCAGCACAGCATTTTGCAATTTATTTACCCTTCGCCCCCTGTAATGAACCGCGTTTAGCCTCAGCAACAAAAGGCAAAAGTAACGAAACGAGCTTCTCTGAGGGAAAAATTCTCTGGCAGCATTTTACACAATAAATTGCAGCAATCGAAGCAGATTCCTGCACTTTCATACGCATAAACATCGAACCCTTCTCGAACTCATAAGAATTCCGTTCCGCGATCGCACTGCCAATTTATAAGCGCCAATGCCGCCAAGAAAACTCGAGCAGCAGTAGCGCGCGCCACTTCAATCCGGCGAGTGTTGTTGTTTATGTTTACACGCGCATACGTATGGCTGCCTCTAGCATGCCAGAAGTGCTACTGCTGCTGCGGCTACGCTTACGCGGTAACACGTGGCCCCCGTAAATAAACAGTTTTACCGAGCTCTTCGAGCCCGCCGTTAAAAATGCGAACGAACTTTTTAATTCGCCAAGCTTACTGCTGCTACAGACGCGAAGCAGCTTCCTCGTTTAAATTATTAAAGCGCCGCGGTGCCGAAATGCTGCCGTGTTGCGTAATGTTGAAAGGTTTCGATGTTTGCTAGGAAATTTACGTTTTCAGAAGCGTTTCATTTTGCAGAGGAGCGGTTGCAGTAAATATTATAGTTCATAAATGTATTAATATGCGATATGTGTATACGCATGAAAGTCATATTTGATATATAATGTCAATGTGGAAATTTTAGAAGTACTAAATCACGATAGTTTATGAAATATGCATATAAATATTTAATCTATAGCTCGCGTATAGATAGAGCGCTCGACCTATTTATTAAAAGTATCGCAATTAAATAACCGCGTGAGGACATAATTAATCATTCTATTTTGGTTTAGCAATATGTAAAAACCAATTACGTTTATGAAGTTTCGACGTAATATATGGGAAACTTTAATTATTAATTACGATGCAATATTAATTTGCTTCCCTAATTTTCAATTTTCTTCATTATTCACTTATTACTCTACTCTTCATACACCATCTTTAGAACCTTCTTAAGCCATTTTCACAACAGAATTCTTTGCTTTAAAAAAATGTCTAATTTTTTTACTATATTATAATAATCTTTAAAAAATACACATTACGCCATACGAAACACCAGTCAGCCTGAAACCACGTGCTGAAACAAGTTAAAAATTACTCTCCTCATCACTACAAAAATAGCCCTACAAAAAAACTACTCCCTCTCTGTGAAACAAGAACCCTACAAAAATAGCCTCGTCCTTTTGAAGTCTAGAGAGACGTACGCACGCGCACGTGCAAAAATTAAGCTGCAGGAGCTTCGGCTGCTCCCCTAATTGGAAAGCCATTCAGCCGTTTCGGAGGAACGCGACCAGTAGCGTCGCCGTGTCTCCTCTTTTTCCGATTCCACGGATCAGCGGATCCTTCCGCCTTCGGGGACTAGATCCGATGAACTTCGGGACTCGCTCGTGCGAGAGAGAGGGAGAGAAGCGGACAGGACAGGAGAAAAGCTGAGGTGCTGGTGACTGAAGTCGCGTCTTGTTAGGAGGCATCGTAAAGGGTGTGCACGAGAGGTCGAGGTGATACGAGCATTGAGCTAGGCCATGGTGTAGCTTTAATAGATTGATGGGTGTGCGGAGAGGAGATATGGGTGTTGTCGCATCGTGTTGAGGAATTAAGAGATAATGTTTTGTAATTTTTGTTGTAGAAATATATTTGTGCGACGTGGTGTATGTTTCGTGGAAAGGATTAAAAAGCAATGTGTACGCTTTTAGCGAATATTCTTTTCAAAGAAGCTGTTGTTTGAGATTAAAGCTTATGTAAATGTTTGCGTTTTTGTTTAAATAGTACAACTTTTTCAAGTGAATCGTAACGTGAAGCTTAAGTAATTACGGAAAATGGAAAGTTTGGCATAAAAGAATACTTGTATACATATAAAATTCAGAAGCATTATATATGAAAGAAAAATGAATAACGAATTTTAATTAATACAATATAATATCTTTCTGAAAAATAAATATGTTTTACAACTCTTTGTGTTAAACCTAGGGTAAATTAGAATTTTATGACTGTTAAAAAGTACTTGAGTATATTAAAGCGTAATAAAGATTGCAACGCTTCGCCAATTGCTATATAAATGTTCTAAATGTTTCGAAAGTTGAATATAATACATACAAATTTATTCAGAAGGTACGTACTTACTCTATATATAATCGCATTATGTTTTGTTTATTCAACCTTATGCATAGAAGATGAACAATAGATACGTTCATGGTTAACGCGTTCACTAATATCTTTATTATGAGCTATAATTTTATGCGGCTTGCGAACTTTAATAAGATACTAAAAAAGTCTATCAAAGTCTCGCGATGAAAGATTAGCAAAGGCGAGTTGCTGTACGGATTCCTAAGAACTATCAAAGTACATTCTCTCTTTAGTTAATTAGAATAGAATAGAATAGTATTTATTTGTACAGTACAAAATAATTGTTTTGATGGGCCACAGAAGATAAATTATGGAATGACAAGTTTTAGGAGATAATAAGCTTCTTACCCTACTTGATAAATCATTTTACTTATTAAATTTTACTATAGGTCTGATGGTACAAACTATGCTAATCTAAAATCTTACAAAAATAAGACAACAACAAACAAATTTAACATAAATTCTTTAATTATTATATCTTCTTGTGTAAAATTTTATAAAAATCAAGTCACATTCTTAGAAGCCATCAATCGCAATTATTGGAAAATCTTGAAAAAAGACGTTGACACTTTTAGTTTATTCATAACTTTACAAATATACTAACGTATTAATAAATGAAAGTGCGCGATAAGGGAGACTTTTTTCCCCCGGATGAACTTCTTTTCCATTCGAGAGTGGTAAAACTTTCTTCTTAAAAAGACCATTCGGCCCGCATTGTCAGAAATCCGCAAACTCGGCAAAAGTCAATTCCTGTGTATAAAAAAGAATCTCTCTCCTCTTCTAAATTTTCGATCCCACATATACCGAGCGATCGAGAGGCGATAATACAATTCTCTTTTAAAGTTTTTGCTTTATTTGAAAATTTTACAATCTTATTGTAATATTCAAGCTTTTATTGAGTGAATATAACTTTATTTTTCAAATTGCAAAAGACTATCAGTTCTCGTTGGTTGCATAAAATATATAGTAATGCTAACATTATTGTAATACTGCTTCAGCTTTACTGAAATATTCTTTTAAATTCCCTTTCAGAAAAAACTAGACCAGATTATTGAATATTTTTCGCCTTTGAAAGCCATTTTGTATCATCAGCACTTTAGCCTTTAAAATCACTTTCCTTAATGAAAAAAATTTGAATGCTCATATATCTCAGCAAAGCCCTTATCGATTTCATTGCCTGATCCAATAAAAAATTCACGAAAGCGACGCTCTTTTTTTTTTTGATAGGTACAAACAAATTACGAATATGTAGGAATACACTGCAGAGAAACTTCCTTTTTCCAGGAATTTTCGATATGCCCTCGCGTACGTCCTTTGACGGTTTAGTATCGCTTAACTAATGGAAAAACGGCACAAGGCCAGGCCTTAGGGAAATTCAATAAAACGGCTCCCACACATATGGAGATTTTTGGCTTTCATGTCTTCGACTATCCCATTTTACGAGTAACCTAATATTGCTGGCGCTTAGTCGTCGGATAATGAAAATATGAAATGCATTGCCAGTGAGCCTCTTTCATGAAGTTACAGACTCTCATTTTATTTATTGATACAGTATTCTCCATTAATTTCACGAATATTAATAATCTGAACTAGGGCAATAGTGGGCATTATAAATACTTCGAATGATTTGTTTTAAGCCTATTCGTTTCCTTTATACGTATAAGCTAACAAGGCTTACCTTTTATCAGTAATAATAGGATAAATTTTCTATTGCTTCAGAAATAACTTTTAAATGAAAAGTAATAAATGAAATTATACAATGCGTTATAGAGCAAAGTTCAAAGTAGAGCAATAGGCTATTCACATAAGCATATTCCAAAAATAAGCAATATATTGTATTTATTGTTATTGTTTAGATAACAATGGTAGTAAACTTAACAATTACCCTGGCACTATACACGAATACAAAATGAAACTAAATGGAACTCAAATCAAATTTGATTACCACTGCGTCAAACTTTTCTGAATTTTGAGAATAATTCAGAGTATATTTTCAAATATTTTAAAAATCACCAAAATCCCAAAGATACGTTTTAATTTAAAAAACCACTTCTTCGACAACTTTTGTAATATAAGTACATTTATTTAACAAATCTTTTTATAGAAAATTCGTACACTCGTTTACTATAATTCCGTTAAAAAATCAATAAAAGAACCTTCCAAAGTTCATACCAATACACCAAACTTTTACTCTTCACCTACTCCTCCACCAATCAACACTGTCTCTCACTCTCACCCTTTTTCCGAATCAATAAATCCCATTTCTGCATTATCCCCATCCCCTCAGCGCTACTTTCTCTCTAGCTTCGTCTTAGCTCTTCTTCCCCGGGCACTTCATCAGAGTGCGCGCAGCGTGCAGCGGCATCGATTGCTGTCGCCTACACGCGACTCCGTTAAAAGCCAACGACGACTGCTCAGTCGTCCCGGAAATTTTGCGCCTCGAGCACCGGCAGCCCTAATTACACACGCGCGACTTTGTCGTCGTCGCGCGTTGAAAACCGACGCTAATGCATCAACTGCCGCGCCTTCCGTCTCGAAACTCCCTCACGAGAAGTCATGCATGCGTATGTATGTGTGTGTACGTGTGTTTACACTGGCAAAGGTAATCAGTGCAGCAGGCCAAATTGGACGGTTCACATGCGCACGCGCGCCTTTCAATTGAAACGCCGCAGTCGTCGTCGTCGTATAGTCGTCTTGTTTCGAGTAATATCAAACTCGAGTACGAGCACAGTATAGTATAGTGGTAGTAAGTAAGTGTGTATGTTTGTGTGTCACACTTTCTGCGACTGCTTCCGGTCCCGCAAGGGAGATCGCGTGTAGTGTAGAGAGCGGCGCTTGCGATTTTCCGAATTCAAATACAGAGCAACTCTCGGAAAGCTTTGTGCCTCGGGTACATAGTAGTGCGCCGGTCTTTTACGAGACGCTGCGCGTTACGTGCTTCGTGTGTTGTTCTTGGAGTGGTGGAAAGAGGAAAGAGGAAAGTAGAGAAAGAGAGAAGGAAAAGAGGAAGAGAAAATGGAATACGATTCGCGATAAACGGTTCAATGGGTAATTTACGGTGCTGCAGGGGGATTCGCAGAAAAGAGGAGAGAGGATCGCCTAGAAGAAAGAATTGCTGACCCGCTTTTAATTAATTCTAAAGTTCGACATTATGCTGCTCGAGAAACGAATATATATGACAATGTTTTTATCATGAGGAATGAAATAAATGGTTGTTGAACTTGTGTTATAATTTAGTATCTTCGATCGGAATAATGATTATAGTAAAACACCGCTGCTAATTCATTGGTTTAGCTTATTCCTGAAAGATAATGTATAACGTATGTTTTATACGTTTAACGTACGTCGATTTTTACTAAAATACGTAAGATAGCAATTTAACTCGTTAAACTTGTTATTCATCATATTTTTACTGTAATCATACACTTTAATATTAGATTACAGCGGTTATTATGAAATAAGTAAAATATCAAACAAAACAATACTTATCGCATTCTCGTACGCAATTCCTTTTTCCGCAATTATGGAAATTTAATTTTTTCTAATGAATATCGATATTCTCGAGTTTTTAAAGTCGTTGTAAAAAGAATAAAAACGAGTAAAACACAACAAGAAGAACATTTGTGCTAAAAGTAAGAAAATAAAAAACTGCGTTTGCAGAACATATTACAATAATGTGTTAACAGTAACGTGTAAAACACATAATACTGCATTACGGAAGCGAAAGAGGCGGAAAGTAAAAAAGCGGAAAAAAGCGCGAAAAATGGAGAGAGTCGAAATGAAAATAAAAGCTCGACTGGCTTGAGGGAAAAATATGGATGGAGCGGAAAATCAACTAAAATGAAAAATATTGCATAGGTATTGCAAATAAACAAATAGGTGTCGTGAAAGTTAAATGAACGAACGAAATCGATGAAATGAAATGGAAGAAATATTTTTGCCGTCTATATACGTATAGTTAGAAACTTTCAGCTTGTAACTAAAAAATATTACAATTCACTAGCTATTGTTTACTTTAATAATTATAATATTGTAAAAAATAAATTGTGTACTTTACTAAAGTCTCTCTGTATACGTATTAAAGTTGCATTTATATGAACAATGTTTACATTTTATCATATCATTTGTTAATACGATAAATTAACTTACATCTCACATACCATTATCACTTCACCTATAATCACCCGAAATGATTATTTCACACCAAAATACGATACCTCATTTCACGCAACTCCAATTCCAACAACCCTCGCACTCCTTTATTTAAAGATAAAAAAGCTTTTTCGGCAATGCAAGCTCGCTCCCGCCGGTCGGGCCGAAATCTTGTTACGCAATCCTTATCGCGGGCGTACATCGTCCCCCATAACCATAAACTACCCGAGACTATAATTGCAGGCAAACGAATCGCTCCTCCCGAGAGCAATAGCCGTTTCCCGGGCGCACGGGTGCCGGAGAAAAAAGGAACATTGCGTGCCGCGCAACTCTCGCCCACGCAGTCGAATAAAGTCAAGAGCCATGAAGTCGGACCTCTCTCTCTCTCTATTTTTTCTCTCTTTCTCTCTGTCTGCACGAAAATGAGGCTCGATCCGCGAAACGGCCGCTTTTAATTAAGGCCGCTGAATTTATTCCCCATCCTCCCCTCGTAGCCATAAGTAGATGTGTGCGGGAAAGTTAGTTCGGACGGGAAGATCTTCCGCGCGATAGAACGATATCTTTTCCTGGATTTTTCAGCAGTCACTCTCGTTTTCCGCGCCAACGGTTGACGCTGCACACGGAATTGGATACATATACATATATAATATACAGAGCGCTGCTGATGTTTGAGCGTCGCTAGCGAGCTCTGGGTTTCCGGCGGTATAGGATTTTAAATTGTACGCCGTTTAATTAATATCGAGTGGGGAAATACACTGGTTTTGGATTTCTTAGTTTATAGAGCATATGGAAAGAAGGTTGGGAAAAGTATATCGGAGAAAGGATTAATTTTTTATTGCAGTTGAAATTAATGGGGCACTGATGACAACAATATTTTTCATTCATTATTATATTTTTTATGAAGTGATGGAATGATTTGGGAATGGAAATATCGTCGGCAGAAAATATGCATAATATATGCACCTAAGTAAAGCAACTCATCATTTGTAATTATATGTAATAACGACTGCGTGACGAGAAAATCTCGTAATCGTAAAGAGTTTAATACTACGGTACAATTTTCTCGTATTTGAAATCTTGTTTAACGTTAAAATGGAGCTCTATTATGAATTTCTGAAAAATAAACTTCGTTGTGTATTACAATAATGACATGTTGCGACTTTTGTATATAGAATTATTACGAAATTCATTATAAAATAATAGAAATCTTTCAGTAAGTTTTTTCGCAATAATATAGACCATACATTATTTCTAAATTTCAGCGTATTTCAAAAGCGAGTGAAAAAAATGTTTCTAAACTTGAAAACTCGACGCTTTCGTTATTAACTTAACGTCAAACTCTAAAAATTCGTGTTTGACAGCACTCCCAAAAGTCGAGGAAAAAATTTTAGGTCAGTGGTTTAAACCAATAACGCATGTCCATTTCCATTTTGATTTTTGAATTTCGCTCGACCGCGCTTGCCCCTGTCAGCTCTCGCAATTTCGAAACAACCTCTTGTCATCAACTTGAAAATTTGAAGCTCTACGAAGCCCCTGATGTATATATACACAATATTATATTCTCCACGATGTTTATAATGCGAAATTACAACGGCATTTGTCGCTGAATTTTCCCAGCAATTGAAATTTCTCGCTTTGTGTAGACGCATGTCATCCTAATTATGTAATCTTGACTCCTGCAATAGAGCGTTCCTTGGATTTCAAAGGGAATCTTAATTAAACATTTTATCGCAGCAGTACGGATGCGAGAGGCAAGAGGATAGAAGGAAATAGGAAAAAACTAAATGTTTGCTTTTCTCACTGTTGGTATGCGTATTATATTGTATTAATTTTAGCGTATATAGAGCCTCTACAATCCTCTGGCGCAGTAAAATTTTTATAATTTTTTATTGAATTAATAATAAAAATAAATATTGGCACAACAGCGTTTTTTAGATTTATCATTTTTATACCCAGAAAAATATTTCCTCCGACACCTCGATATTGCGCATACGTATCTTTCTTTTTCATTCTCTTCACTTTTTCAAGTTTTACATTTCAAAATTTCATTTTCCATCTCTCTGGGTACCGTAAATTTTTGCCTTTTTCCTCTTTCAATCTGCCGCCTCTCTTCTTTTTTACGCGCGAAACTAAATTATAGCACCAACAAACTTGCCCCGCTCTAATACAGCAAACGTTTACACCAGACAAACCTGCCGCGCGATAAGGAAATCTCTCTCACTCTTTCTCTCTTTTTTTTTCAAATAAAATCCGGCGATAACGCGTGGCAGCTTACAAAAGGAAACCCCGCGCGCGCACGAGAGAACTATTTCGCTGAAGCGCCGGCCAAACAATTCGCGAATTAAACGAGCCTTTTTACTCGTCAAACAACGAGCCTTTCGTTTCCCGGTGCGAGCGATTGCGAGCGGGAGAAAAAGAGTAGAAGAACGCGTTGAAAGAAGTAACACCGCCCCGACACGCGGCATAAAAAACTTTGAGCCGTTAAACATCTCATCGGGTCGTAGAGTCGAAAAAAAGTTTTTCTCGCATACTGCCGTGCGCGCGGCCATGATACATATATATATGTACGCGAAAAGCTCGGCGAAAAAAGAGAGAGAGAGAGCGTCGTGCCAATTTGCATTTAGATTAACGCCCGGGCGAAAGAAAGCGCTTTCACTCTGGAAAAGAGTGACTGCTTCGTGTCGTCGCGCTTCATGCTTGAAAGACTGATTTGGCTTTCGAGCCCCTGCTTTTATAAACAGATTTTATATGAATCTATATATATACACTTACTTTACGCCTCTTTTGGCTTAGCGTCTTGCTACTTTACGATTTTCCGAGATGAGAGCAGTTTTAAGCGAATTTTCAATCACAGCGTTCGTTATTCCAGTAATAGTTTTATGTATTTGATCTCCTAGACTTTATCATGCGCAGTAAATTTTTATTGTTTATTGACTCATGTCATAGTAAATTATTATCTTTTCAGCGAGTACCCAGATAAATCAAAACTATTATATATTTACACACTAGATTTCATTTCGACACTTTGATAAAGAATTATCGTATTCCATGTACCTGCCATATAATATATTCCACTGTCGTACTGTATTTTTCATCACTTATGAATTCTGCTTTCATTACCAAAACTATTACAACTCTTGGTATTTTTCCCATTTACCATAATTATTGCAACTATAATGAATTTAGCCCTTTAATTGAAAAATTGATCTTCAAAAAAGATGAAGAAGAGAAGAGATTCAGATAGAATTCAGAAGTTGACAAAAAAACAACGTACTCATAGGATCTTTGAGCCGCAGAGGAAAATGCAAAAAGTGTATAACATATATAGAGGAGCACCGGCCGCGCAAGCACGCAGCAGATATATCCACGTGCGCGAATTACGCAACGTAGCTTTTTGTTTGCTCGCGCGAAGGCGTGCAAACACGTACTCGCTCGCATTCACAGTCACTCACGCGCTATATACTACGCAAGCGAGTCGCGGCTGCAGCACACGGCGCGAATAATTCAATCGGAAAATTATCGCGCCACGCTTTAGTTCGAGCCTTGCGCTCGCTGCTCTCGCGAGTGATTTTCGACTCTGGCCTAATTAAGTGCCCCGTTCGCGCGCAGAAAAGTTTTTTTTTCCTCTCCCGCGCCGAGAGTTGTTTTAGCTGGCGCCGTGGACGCGCGTTGATTATTTGGTAATGTATTACGAATGAATTTTTACTCGATTTTTCGGTAGCTCGCTAATGTTAATTAGCGGAGCGATTGTTTGCGCTGGAGTTTGCTTTTTCAATGGTGCGAGTGGTATTGTGCGTGTGTACGCCGGTGTATAAGCTCTATTGTTGGTACGTGGGATTCAGCGGGTTGATTATTTTCTTTTTGTTCTTTACGGGCTTGTGAAGTGTGCTGGTGAACACGTGCAGATGTTTAAAATTCATTATTTCGGGGTTGTGGTGAATATTGTGTATAAGTGATGGTTTACATGGAATTTAATTAATAATTCAATGTATCGGGGGAAATTGTATTGTTGTAATTACGTTCGACGGAGATAATAGAAAATATTAAACAGTATTTCAAAGTCCTTTTCTATATTAAATCTCTTCTGTTTGCTTCACGTGAATGCCAAAGTGATGTTTGATTAATGTTAAAAATTAAATCTGATGTACTATAGTACATTTATAGGCTTTTTTTACCTTTTGCAAAGGAAATCGTGAGGAAAAAATACAAACTTTATAGCAGAAATCCGGAAACATTGTTGCATAAATGTCAAATAAAATAGAATCATGCACGGGACATTATTTTTCAAGTGTATCCGGGCATGAGAATTTCGTGAACTTTTTTCATCATGTCGTTTTAAAGCTACATAAAGAAATGTTCGTAGAGGAATTTTCGTGCGAGTTGTAAATTATCAACTGCATCAAATTAAATAATAAAAAAGGCAATATTAAATTTACTTCTTATAGTTCAGATTACAAAATTATAGGTATACAATATCTGTGGTACTTTAAAAAATCCTAAGCATTTTCATCGATCCAATTCTATATAATCATTGAATGTTACGAATGTAGAACTTATTCCAGAATTTCATCTCTAAAAACAGCATCACAAACCGCCTTACGATAATTTCCTGAAATTCAGTATACCACAAAACCACTATCTCGATACATTCACTTAAAATAATATTAACCTATCGGCGAAACACACGTCGGCACGCGAAAAACGCTGTCTCTATCCGCAAACCTCGTGCTCCGAAGTCGCTGACTCAAGGCTACAATACATACACACACCATTTGCCGTGTCGTGTGCGGTAGAACACTGGCGCAGACGATGCGCACGCGCGGCCCGAAAACTGTCGAGCGCGCGTTTAAAAGTCCCCCCCGCGCTGTTTGCACTCTCGCCTAACATGCAATTGTCCAACGAGACTCTTGCGTGCTGCTGCAGAATTCGTAAGTTTCTCTATTTTATTTTGCTCTGTTTTTTTTACATCTCTTTTCCTATATGTCGCGTTTGATTTGCACTTACAGCTTTTTTTATCGCGCGCGTATATAAGAAGGAAAAAATACATCACGCGAGGAGACGATGAGGTAGTAAATTTGCCATGTCTTTAGTTTCTTGTAAAGTATTTACTTTTTTACAGCATAGAAGTGCCGTTTTTAATTTCTTCTTTTTTGTTTTGAGAGCACAAGTCTATGTTTGTAGACGTGATGAGGAAATGTCAAGTTATGTGCACGGAAAAATATGACATGTTCTATTTTTTTTTTGTTCGAAGTGAGCCTGGATAATAACTCACAAAAACTATACTGGTTAATTAGTATTCCTTTTGTATTTATATTTAAAATATATTAGTAACAGAACCTAATTAATTAAAATAATTTTATGTAAAATTAATTAGCTGGAATGTATAATTAAATAATTTAATATTATAGCACAGTATTTTTATAAATGCTATGTTTGAAACTTTAATAAATATATTAACTACTGAATCTCATATAAATATAATTAATTTTGTTAATAAAACCTCATGCTTTCGAGAATTGAGTGTATACGAGAAAAGCATTATTTTATGAATTCTACAGAGAGAAGACGAGAATTTTTTTAATTAAAATGTTAATTTTGCAAACTCTATTATTATTCGTTGAAAAATAAGTTACTAAAAATGTAATAACTTTTTTATAATTCACATAAATTTAATAAATCAAGTCCAATTTAATTCCTGGATACTCCTCAGTAGATCAACAAAAGAGAAATATAAAAATATACTCTTTTATTATTTAACCTAGATGCATTTATTTATTTATATACGCAATAAAGTTTTCATCCTTTTACATAAATACTATCAAAATATCTTTTTGATCTTTATCATTTGTTAGTTAATACATCTTTTATTCTCGGAAGTCATACTACTTTTGCCTATCGACACTGAAATATTAAAAATCACGTCAAAGAATGGTCTATTTCCAGACCCCATTAAGATGAGGCCATATTAATCCTTAGACGCGGGCGTTCGCGCAAAAGAATCTAAATTCTCCGTAATATTCTTTTTCGCACCGTGCGCTTGCACTAGTACCATTCAGCTGGACTCCGCATATTGATTTATTCATGCGCGCGTCCATTTGGCGAAAAACTCTCTCTCGCTTCATCTTTCGCCTTATTATTCCATCTTTTATGCCGCTTTTTCAGCCGCGCGTATAGCTCTCTCCTTCATTGTGCGCCTGACTTTACATTTGTCCGCGCTGTGCGCACTTTGCTCCGCATTCCGATCACGTTCCACTCGAGAATGGAGAGCCTGCGCACCAACGCTTCATTCTCTCCCGCTCATTTTTTTTCTGTTTTGGGAACTATATTTCAGAATGAACTGCGCGGTTGTCGGCCTTTCAATCAATGCCGCGAGTATAATTATTCGTGCGTCATGTAATTAACACAATGCCGCGCGCGTGGCTCCGTGTACATATGTATAAGCCGTGAGAGAGCAAATCGCCGATCTAATTATATGCGCGTATCGAATTAGTAATCGCGCGAGAGGGGCCATCTGGCAAACATAAATGGTTGTGTTGCTGATGCGGGATATTAAATTAGACGAATCGGGTGTGTCGGTGTGTGCCATGTGTATTGTGTATGTGTGTGTGCTTTTAATCGTGGTAAATTGATTATTCGTAAGGGTTATTGTAGCCGTATAGTGTAAATAATGCCTTTCTCTATATAATATATACATAATACTTTTGGGTACAACGATGCACTCATATAGCTTTGTAAAAGTGCATTTTGTCGATTATAAATAAACTTGTTTTCAAGTCACGTGGAAACGTAAATTATTATCGTTATGATTTTCAAAAAGCTTTTATTTAATTATAATTTTCGATACAGTAGTAGCTTTTGCAGACTATTGTAACAACAATGTATACGAATGCAAATTGAAAAAGTTCATTACTCACTGTAAATAAAGGAGAATGCCAACGGACTAGCAGTAGCTACAGGAACGTAGAAGATCGTACCAAACCAATCTTATTGAATAGAGCTTGACAGAATATGAAATTGAAAAAATAAATTAATCAGGGGAAGTGACTGGAAAATTGCGATTGCTAAAATAAGTAGAAAAGTAAATATTCCATCCTGCATTCGGTCTTAAAAATTGAAAATAAAACGATTTAAATAATTCCTTCATTATATAAGGGTAAACTTTAATTTTATACGTAAAAAATGATATGCTATATATTAGTTAAGTGTTCGTCGGCATTCTGTATTGTTTTTATAAGTCATTAAAATGATATTAAAAAGCTTTTATTTAAATGAAATTGTCGATACAGTAATAGCTTTCGCAGACCATTGTAACGAAATCACTTTAAAATTTTCAAAATATCAAAATAATCTTTCATATTTCAAATAAAATATATTTGTTATACATTACTACAATATAACTCATATCTCTACGGAAATTGTATTAAAACATATAATGTTTATACCAGAAAACGTAAAATTTCACTCAAAACTTTTTAGTTTTATTTAGATCACACGTTAATATGGTTTCAATAACCTTTTCAATATTTTTAAAAAGTATTTACAATTCGTATCATTTTACCGCATATTGTAATATACATTTTGTAAATATTCCAAACATTTCGAAGCTATATTGCCTACTTCCCTCCAACCCTATATAAAAGTTAGAAAAAATCAAAGTAAATGCTGTACAGTAAGATCACAATAAATATACCGGAAATTATAAGAAGATTTCCCGGAAACATCCTGTTCATCACTCACAATTATACGTACCTGTACATATACGAACCTACGCAAGCCTTCCATTCCGCCTACATTAATCTTTCCACGCTCAGCAGCCGACTTATATCGCTCATACACGCGTGTACATAACGCTGTGTACAGGGGAGCCAAAGGGGCGGGCGCGCGCGCGCATAATCTCCTGTACGCACGTACCGCTTTTACTCCTTCCGCGAGCTTTTACGGCTCTTACGTTCTACTTCCTCCTCTACCTCTTTCGCTGCTACACGAATGTCCTAAATTGACTTCAACCCGAGGGCTCGTGCTTCTCCGATGCTTTTTGTTTTCGAATTTTGAAAATTCTGTTTACGCTTGGTTTGAAGTAAAGTACTTTTCTTTTATTATATTCAATCGTGCTGCAAAAGAGTACTTGAACGCTCAACCTTTTAAAAAAGAAGAATTTTTATTTAAAATGAATATTTGTTTTATCAATGTTTTAGCCTATATTTTTTACAATTTTCTATGGCAAATCGTTTTCATTTATCAAATCATTTTTCTATCATTATTTTGGCATATATTCCTGGTCATTTTAACTAAGTGAACAGAGAATATCTAAGAATTATATTAAAAAATCTCTACAAATGAAAACACCGATCTTATTTAAATGTTTAACATTTATTCATTTACAAAATGTGATAATAAAATAAGGTTTTAATTTGTTTTGTACCATATAGAGGATGAATTACATTCATGTTCTATAAAAGAAAATACTAAAAGTCAATCTATTACGAAACTTCTTTTAAATGTCAGTTATACTTTCGACGTCTTCTGCGTCTGACACATCTTAAATTTATCTACGCGAGCTAATTTTTTTTTTTTTTTTTTGCAGCTCGAGTAAATAAATTCAGTATGTATTCAAGCACGAAAGACATCGAAAATACAACTGATATGTTTAAAAGTGATTCCTAATGGATCAACTTTCAGAAAGTTCTATACTTCTAAAAAATACAAATAGTTTAATGAGAAACGTTAAAAATGATTGAAACCAATACATTATTGGTGGTTGACAAATAAAACATAAAATACATTTTGAAGATAATTTTTGTATGGATAATTTTTGTATAGTATCACTTAGGTATTAAATAAATGTCAAATTTTAAAAACACACTTTAATCAACGAAACCACTGTATCATTCTTTTATCTGAAAAAGAAAAAACTCGCTCGAACCACCCCTGCCAAAAGCTTTCAAACCGACGACCTCGTCCAACCGTCGGCAACCCGTACGAGCCCTCGCGTCGAAGTCAACCACCCCTCGTATACGCGCATATCATCGTTTGCCCGCCTATAACCCCCCGGCACACACCGGCTGTGACCCGCAGTGGGCGAGCGTCTGCACAGTCTGAACGCCGTCGGTCGCGAGAGGAAGCTCGCCGGCTCCGCCGGTAATACAGGCCTCCGCCGGCGCAACCACAGCCGCCATCATCAGAACCTGCCGGTCGGTAACGAGCCGATGCTCGGCACTATGCCGGCGGCGCACGGCAGCAGCATCAACTGCACGACTGTCGTGTACGCGACAGCGCCGACGAAGGAACCCGACCAGGACGGCCTCGACAACTACGTCAACGACTGGATCAGCGCTTACGCCTTCCTGGCACGTAAGTAAGCGGTCGATGGGTTGGGAACCTGCATTACCGATCGTCGGAAATGGGTGGATTTTTATTTTTTGTCGTTTTGGTAGAGGAAATTGGTGGGGTATCGATCTATATGCTGGGGGGTCGGAGACCAGTGGTGATGAGTTACGAGGAAAGTTGGGGATGAGCTGAGTGAGGTAGGAAGTTGGGTTCGATTCAGAGCTTTTTTTATGGGTATATTGAATTTGGTGATACTTCTTTTCAAATGATTATGTCGCGAATACAAACATTATTTATTTAATTTGGACTTAATTACTTTAATTGACTTTGGAAACATTTTGTAATTATATTCACGCAAATGTCGAGTGAAATTGTTAATAGGAAGCTAACATGCAAGTAAAAACTACGAAAAGTTCTTCGTTAACAACGTTCATTGTTATCTAAATAAGCCAAATCATCACATACAAAATTAAGCAAGTTGCGTATTATAGCATTAATTAAAGCTCACCTGCTTCAAGGACAATTTAAATTTGATTTGTAATAAGTAATTCAATAAATCTCACGGAAAGTTTCAAAACTTCATAAATTAAAATAAGTGATGTCAAGGTTAGTATCATAGTTTGCATCCTAAGGCTGGTTCGAGTGCGTGACAAGGAACGATATATTTTTCATGAAAATGATGGTTTACTGCCTGCAGCAGATTGAATATATGGCGATGAATTATGATATATTGGATTTTTGCACTAAAATTTCAGCTAACGTATACAATGTTTGCCGCTCCTTTTTTGACTGAATTTTCGTTTCTACTTTCGCATAAATTTTTTCGTAACGTAGTTGTAGTACCGCATGCTTTTTTTTAAAGTTTCGTAGATTAACATTTTATGAACCTCTTTTCCATGAACGAGTTTTGAATAACTGATAAGTACAATTCAAAAAGCGTTCGTGATTTTTGAAATTCTGGCCGCATACAAATTTTACAATCGTCGATGTAAAATGTTTTAACATCTTTTCGTATATAGATCAATGTAACGTCTCTAAATTAATGTATACTTTCACTCTCTACGTAATTAGCCCGTCCACTTCCCAAAATTACAATCTCTCAATAACCCTATAACTATACATCAATCTAAACTACTTTGCTTTTCAAACTAACGATCCTCTAATTTTCTCGCTCCACAGATAACCAGGAGAAGTTCTACCTATACGTGATCGTGTCGGTGACAGCCGGAGTATTGCTGCTGCTCGGCCTGGTGATCGGCCGTCTGCTGCTGAGTCGTCACAGAGCGAAGCGCGATGCCAAGTTCCATGCGAACAACGAGACGCTGCCCAATGGATTCACGGATGACATTTCTGAGATCGACGCGGACATCGATCTCACGACACCAGTGCCAGTGCCCATGCAAGACACGAGGTTAGCGTCACGTATAGATAGGGCTTCGCGATACAGCAAGATTAATCTTGATATTGTATTGTGTTGCCTCAATATTTAAGACAATAATGGATACAATATTTATATACAGTTTTCGATACAATATCAAGATTGTGGGGTCAAGAATCTTGTTTTGTCTTAAAAATTTCTAATCGAAATAATCATAAATTCATAACTCAATAAACTTCGGCATTTGCTGACGACCATCTACTAACGAGATGTTAAAGTGATAAAGGTTGGCGAGGTAGTACGCGGCGCGCCGCTATATCCCCTCGAGCCGGCTTACTTAGGTACGTGAGGCCATAGGGAAGGGGTCCGCCGCATAGCGGCAGCGCGCGCACTAGACTCTCGCCGGAGGCACATATATGGCGGGAATTATATTCTTAAAATTCAGTAAAATTGTAATTTAAATGTTTCTTAAATTTAAGAACATTTTTATGTATGAAACTTAATGTACTTTTACATTATTCAGGTTCATTGTTATAAAATTCCAGTTACATACCTAACTTTCATTTCCATTATATGTAAATTTCAATTGCATATTATATTAAACATAATATATTTCTGTACACGGAGAGAAATTCCTTACCAATGCTGCATAGAAGTCGTTACTATTTTTCTACACGGCTCTCCAACCTAAATTAGCGTAACAGTCCCATACTATATTAGTAACAGTTCCATGCAAATAGCGTATGGCTTGCTGCGTTAAGCGCATGAGTTGTTACGAGCGTAG
>UXGD01004000.1:0-18485 GCA_900474315.1 Torymus auratus
CAATTATCATTTTATTGTAGAAAAGTAATAAAAGCAAGATTGTGTGCTAGCTTTATGTGACACGTGGCGTTAAACTTTTACATATGCAAATGTCTATTTGGAAATGTTGTTCTATAAAACTAGTACTGGTAGAAATTGTTGTTGAATAAAATAACTATTAAACTTCAAACGAAAATCGCTGCATGTTGAAAATCCTATCTGAAGTTATAATGGAATTTCATGTTATCCAACTCAAGTCTTATTCATAACAAGTCATTTTAAAAATATCTTATTAAACTTTTTTTTGAGCATCTTATAGTGAACAAGCAAAAACAATAAATTATTGAAAAAATACTTTAATACTTAATATTACAAAGTACTCTCTAATTCATCCAAATATTACGATCTATGTTATCCTGGAAAATATATATTTTGAATAACCACTCAAAATTTGAAAATTAAATGTAATATTGGAACCGCCCTTGCATGAAAATTCATAAGTAATAAAATATCACGGAGGATCCTTCAAAACAACTTTGACTCTCCTCAATACAACCCATACACCCTACATCACAAAACTTAATTACAATCCGTCATATTCGTCATTCCGTCCACGTACTTCAGCTTGTCCCCCGCTCTCATATAACGTTTCGAAATCCTCGTCAATCCAGCAGCAGCAGCAGCAGCCATCCTCCAGTTTCGCCTCTTATAAGGGCACACGCGACATCACACACACATACACAGATACAATGCTCCTCATGTTTTTCGCATCGCCGAAATTCGTCCTCGCACTATACACACCACCTGCCCTGCATACCGACCATCTCGCACGGGGGGAATATTAATTCCCCCGGCCTTCCTTTTTGTGTTTGTTTTCATATGCGTACACGAGTAAGAGAGGGAGAAGATGTGTCCTTGACGCGCTCGACCTTTTTCGTTCGCAAGTGGCCAGAGAGAACAGAAGCAAGTGGTCTTTGTTTTTTTTCTTCGCTCCTTTCGTTTTTAAATGCACCACGGCTGTATGCCAGCCTTAAAGAAGAGCCACCACCAGGTACTTTTGTGCTAGAGCCGGATGCGTGAGAGAGAGAAAGAGAGCCGCCGCGCGCAGTGAGATTAGTTCAGGGAAATTTGAGTAACAATACGCGTGTCTGTGTGTGTATGTGGTGAATAGCCGGCTGTAGAGGTTGGCTGACTTGGGGATGTGTAGGTTAGTTTTTTCTTTCAAATGGCCGTATAGGTGGTCTAATTCTCCATCTTAAATGCGTTTTTTTGAAAAGACATTTGGTTAACAATGGGTCAAGGGGTGGCTGAGCTGAAAATAATGGCGACCCAGGCTGTATATTAATCAAGCTAGCTTTCTAACCTTTCATTAGAAACTAGAGCTCCTATATATAAGACGTTTGACCTTGGCAAACTGCTGCTGTAATTTAGACCGTTCAAAAATTTGTAGGTTAGTTTTTACTAATAGGCCGCAGCTTCTAATCCTTTACTATGAATGGGATTTTCATAAGAATAAGTTTGGTTAACGACGTGGGGTGAGTGAAAACGAGCGAGAGATGTAGCAGGATAAGTTGAAAATGATGAAACTCCTAGCAGCAGCAGTGATTGGAACAGCATGCACACCGGTAGCCAGCCTTTCATTAGAGCCTAGAAATTATAATATCTTTGACCTTGGAGGACAACGTAAACCGTCGCTCATTATAATAATTCCATACTCCCAGCAACTGAGTATATACCCAGTTGAAATGCGACCGGTCACTCTCTTATCTTCCCTTATACATCTCGCAGGTTATAATAAAGTTAATTACGCGGGAGGCGGCATAAAAAACGGAGTCCCCCCGGTAACGAATTCGCTCATCGGGTGAAGAGGAAGTTCGCAAAAAGAGAAGAAGAAGAGAGGAGGAATATGTTGCAGAATGTCAGTGATTAAATGCGCCATGCGCCTTGCCATCATTCATTTCCAAGGGACTTTCTCCCGATCCATTAGGGGGATCTCTCTCTCTCTCTCTTTCGACTTGCAAACCAGAGAGACATTTCTTTATCTTTCATCTTCATCTATATTGCCGCCTCGCCGATGTTTCTTCCCTGTTGACAATTTACAATTACCGGCAAATATCACGTTTCGCGAAACCGTTCCGCCGACTCGCGATGATTTATGCTTTGGTATTATGGACCGGGAAAAAGAGCTTGTCTCTGCTGTATTCTAAATCAATAAGATTATATCTGTTAAGTCGATCGGTACTGTCGTGCTGTAATCATTATAGCGTATATTATTTGTACTTACCGACCCTAAACATTTTGACAGATGTCTTGCATGTAACATTTTTTTAACGGCACTCGCAAACTTTCTATATAGCTAAGCTAATATTGAATTGCGAGCTGTCTACTATGACTATCACATTGCACTAATGCTTTGTAGAATTAAAAGAATTGATGAATACAAAAATTGGAAGGACTTGTATACAAAATGTTACTTGAGATGTATTTTATCAAATACTCATTCATATTCACAAATAATTATGTAACCGTTTTCTAGTCATTAATTACATTTAGAATGACACTTATCGATTGAAATTTAACAAAAAATTTTTTCTCAAATAATCGGCCATTGAAAAATCACTGAATAAATCCGCTATAACTCACGCGATAATCCTCATCAAACCAATAATCGACAGGATACGATACATCGAAACCCTCTTAATTCATTACCGTTGAAATTCCCCTCGCGTACAGTACACAGAGTTCGTCGTTCGCCGCCGACGCCACCATCAAGACCTGCGAAACACGAAAAGAGAGAAAGTCGATATATAGTCCGTTGGCTCGAGCCAGCCGGGGGAAAAAAAGAAGAGGCAGAAGAGCCAGCAGCAGCAGCAGCCTCAAAATGAAAATTGAGAGAAGCGCAAAGTCACCCTCTTCCTCCCTCGGCCAATATTTTCATCATGTCTCTCTGCGCGCCAAGCGCGCAAAAACCTCATATCGGCGGTCGTGTCATTCGCCTGGCGCAGCTGCTGCTGCTGCTGCTATATACCGCCCCCGTGTGATAAAGCCCACGCTGTCACGTGCCGTGGATGTCGCCTCTCGTTAAGCGCCAGAGAGCGAGCGCTCTGGCAATATTTTCAGGGCGGCAGGTGGTGGGGGTACCGGCCGGCCGGCACGTGATTGAAAGCGACAGTGGAGGGGGAAGGGAGTTTTCTTTTCCTGGATTTGGCAAGCGTGGTCGCTGTGTCTTGGGGAATGCAGTTTTGATTAGTTTGCGCTTGCGAGTTTTCAAAACGTTCTCCGAGGGATACTTGGCTGTGTTACTTATGGTAGAGTGACTCTCGTAGTTTCTTGTATTTGTATTTGTGGTATATTTTATTACCTTGTTGTTATTACTAGAAAACTTTCATCTTTTGATTTACGTTATGGGTTTTCATCCAGTTTTCAGCTCTTGAAAAATCTTTAATTTAAATGAAAGATTTTCTAAAGTTTTTTCAACCCTTTGCCTTTGAAACCATCGTTTTTCTTACGATCAGAATAAATGCAAAAAATAAATTGTCGGATCCAATATAAACGTAACGAGTTCTTTAAAAATTTATTGAAACACTTCCACGTAACGTTCAATTCAACTGGTTTCCACGAGCGGACCTGAATTTCTTTCGAGTACTATTTCATTTGGTGTCACCCTTTGACTATGTTCCTATACTGAAAACCTACGTTAAAATTCTGAAAACGAGGATCACTCAAAAGTGCGCTAACGTTCAGTGACCGTGCTGTCATATTGAAAAATTCACCTATTCGCGCGCGAGTTTTACCTCTGGCAAGCTCCAAAGAGCGAAATTTATATTCGAATTCCCGGAAATCGAAGAAAAAACGTCAAAGGCTTCCGGTAACGAAATTCTCGCAATTATTAGAAGTGTTTGATCTTTATATTCAGCGACAGAGAGTTACTGCGAATTCAGCTGCTCTCTTTCTCTTTCTCTCTTTTTCCCTCTTTCTCTCAGTGCCATCGTGTAATCAGAGTAAAAGCTCTCCGATCGTGTTCCTTTGCACAACGAATATTTGAACGTCGTCTGTTTGATAAGCGCGGCGATACACCCCGGCCTCTTATATTCTTTTCCATCGCGCTCTTCGATTTTTCCTGCTGCTCTGCTCTCTGCTGTTCGTTCGACGGCTCTGCGTAAAACTAGTTTGCGCGCCGGCAAATATTTGGAATTAATTACAGGACGCGAAAGTGCTGTAACTAAATATGTTTGTGTCAATGTTTGACGGCGTGACGAAAGCTCGTGCCTTTATAGGAAAATGCGCATGTGCGCTTTTTTCTTGGGCGCATGAGTTATTATTTCTACTCGTACACATGCTAACCGAATTCAATAACATCACACTGTTACTTTTTCACTAATATTTGGAAGCTTTTCTATTAAAAATTATTGTTAGACGCTTTGAACAAGCTAACAAGCTATTAACAAAGTTGTAAAGTGTCTTAGTTAAAATTAACTGTCTGAGCAATATATTATTTGTGAATTTCTTCAATCAGAAAGGAAGATTGTAAATAGTCCTAATATATAAAATTATCAAAAATTATTTGATAAAAATATGTAATACATTTTTTATCAAATTTTACAAAACCATATTGAAAATTTGTCTAATTACAGATATTCCTACATCGAATTTTACATTATTTAAATTCAATTTTTATTTTTTTTTTAATTATCGCAGTCTTCCGGTGTTTATATAGGGTTAACTAACTCCGGATAACAAAGATAATTATAAATAAAATAAAAAATTGAATAAAACAATGTAAAATCCGAGAATGTCAATAAGTATGAAACTCTAGATAAGCTCGGTCATCCCCTTAAACCAATTTTTTATTTAACATTAAAATAACTTGCTTTTATACCCTACAAAGAATTATCTCCACAACAGGTACAAATATACCAACTTTAAAATTAACACCGTTGATAATCCATTCCCCGGGCTTCGTAATAAAGACAGTTACTCAAAACGCAACTAATAATAAACTCTCCATCAAGCCGCCGTAACATAAACACACGCACACACACTCTCATAACACTTGCACGTCGCATTGCCTCTCTCAAAAGAAAAAGGAGGAGCATCAGCCCCCTCCTCCCCTTCGCATAGATAAATGAGCCGCGATAGCAGCCGGGCAGATGGCACACCTCCCTCCCCGTAAATTCCCGCTCGGCGTTTCCGCGCCCGCGGGTGTAGCGCTTTGTCGGCGGTGGTCCGCGCGACGAGGACGACGACGAGATATCCCACCGGGTGGTCCGATAGAGCGGGAGACATTAGCGTGCGAGCAGGTAAGGAGGCGTGAAGGCGCGAGCGAGTAGCGTGCAGAGTAGTGCGACAATTACTGCTGCGGACGGGGGAGGAGAGGTAGTATTAGGTGCTCGGAGACCGAGTGCTGATTAATACCTGCCGGAGATTTGCATCCTATTTAGAATGGTAATTGTCTAGTTTGATTGGGAATGCCGGAAAAAAGGGGAGAGCCAGTTTTCAAACGGTTTTTGAAAGTTATTGACGTGAGGTCTAGTTGACAGAGTCGTTAAAAATATCTAGTCGCGAATAATTATTCATTATGATGGTTAAATAGATGAGTGGCGGGGTTTCATCGTATATCTTTTCTTTTTGAAATGTGTAAATGTTTAAACCGAATTTCCGGTTTGGAGAAATAACTGACCAATTTGATTATATTTTAACGAACGAGAGAATGCCAACGATATAATTGGCTGACGAAACAAAATTTTTCACCGCTCGTATGATGAGAGAATTCAAAGCCTTTAAATTCACTGAAAAATTGAACTGGGATTTTCGTGAAATGTCTATACTAACTGATACTACACAGTGAAATTAAAACAAAAAAGATTCAAAAATCGTTTCGAAGAGAGCTTGAATCGTGAAGTGTATTTACTTTTCCTTTTTCGTATCATTCCTTTAGCTACCATTTTAATTCGAGACGGGAAAAATATATTTTTCGTAAATATTATCGCTGAAAATAATCTAAAAAATTTTTGCAAACTACGCGGAAACGTTTTATACAGTAAACTATCTCCACGCACATATTTTCGTTCGGTAAAAAAAATCTTTTTTTCACCCTTTTTTGCGACTCTCCTCTTATAAACTCTATATATCGTTACACACAAGCGCAGCGATTCCCCTGCCTCGACTTGCAAAAAAAACCATCTCGAAACTTTCACGAGCTTTCGAAAAAAAAAAAAAAATTCGTAGCTGTTTATCGTACGCGCATGGCCTTGCAAAAAAAGGAGAGAAGAGCTGCCGAAGAGCCGGAGAGATAAACAGAGACGCGAGGCTGGATGAAAGCTCGGGTAAAAAGAAAAAAGAGCGCGAGTGGAGACCATCCGTTGGCGGCAGTAGTTTTTTTCGTGCCAATGTTGGTAGATGTTGCGCGCGTAGACGTAGTTATGACGGGATGGCTGATCAAATATAGTCTGCAGCATAAACATCGACTTTTACTCATTATTTTCATTGCCTCAGAAGAAGCTTCGTACCGCAGAAAAAATTAAGTTTGTATAAACTAAAATTTCATCGAAATTCGACCAAAAACATTGTTATTTCCATAAAAAAGCTTTTAATTTAGAAAATAATTTGCATGGAGTATCACGAGATTATATCCACCAAAACCACGAGAGTTCGGAACATATTACTAGGAAGCCTCGCGCGCCAGCGTCGGCTAATCCACTGACCAGCCATCGAAAACCACCAGCCGATGCGCATCACTCCGCTCGGTTGTCCTCTCTCCTCCCCTGGAAAGTATGATACGTTTCGCGGGGAGGCAAATCTGCACATTGACATCGCGATTCAATGAATTTCGAGCTAATGTATCGCGCGCGTAAATCACCAATGGTCCACGTGAATAGAGCACATATGTATGGTGCTTCATGACAGTTACTTTGTGATCATCGAAAGAGGTTTAGTGTGTTTGCTCGACTCTGCAAATTAATATCATAAGAGCTTTTCAATCTCATTCAATTCATTCAATTAATAGTCGTATATAGAGACATATATTAAATCCTTTAATTCCGAATGATTTTAGCAATGGTATTCAAATATACCATAAAGCTAATACAGTTATTATTTACACGAATATTTACATACTGTAGGAGTGACGTAGAAAGAGCAAATAATACATACTTCGGCAACATTGTTGAATCTACAAAGTAACGTTACTGCAATACTCTAACAATGTCACAGAAATGTTTAGTAAGATAATTCAGCGACATTTTTTTTTCAAAAACAAAAATTATAGCAATTTCTGATACTCGCTTATACACTTATTCTATTAGCAACATTTTAATGATGTTCTTTTTCCTAGTTCTACGAGACACAAGGTTCTCACTTCCACCTGAAATATTCATCCAACCAAGCCACTCTCTCTCGAACTTTCGTCTCATTCAGGCATCAGGCACATTAGCCCTCGGGCGCGCTGGCGTTATCAGCGGCAGGCCGCCGCGTCGAGTTTGCGTTTCGCGCTGCCATTGGCATAATAGGTGGCGCCTCGCGCACGTGTGTATAGGTGTATGCGCTTCTCGGGAACAATGCGCGCGCGCTCGGAATGGAGAATTACTCAGCAGGAGAGAGCCTATAACAGCCGACGATACATTATTAACGCGGGCGGCGGTAGCACGCGGCGTCTTTGTTGCTGGCGACGGTTTTTGGAAGCAGATGGGATCGGATGGATTTGCATAATGGCAGGGGCTGCCGAAGGTACCTAATCGTGGTATTTTTGGTAAAGTAAGTGCGAAATGTGGCTGAGAATAGAGTATATTCGTGGAACAGACTACAAAATTATCCGTATTTACTTGTATATTCAATTGCCTGATGTATTAAAAAAATAGTACAGGTTTATATTATACTAACGTAATTTTAGAATCAGCATGTTATTATAAGTTTTAGGTTATAATTATACCAGCTGATGCTGGTAGTAGCTCCACTTCATAAAGTCTTCTTAAATCATAGATAGAATTATAAAGTTCTTGGGGAGCTTTAAGCCCGCCGTTATAGCTGACTCAGTCAAAGGAGAATTTAAAATTTTACTTTTGACGATTCGACTACGGAATCGCGTGTAAAAGGTCAAAAATAATATTAGATCAAAGTCTTCGCATGAATAATCTGTTTTACAACCCTAGTGGAAATATCATTTGTTCAAAACTGTTTAGAACTGTTCAAATCTGTTGAAAATTGTTCAAAACTGCGAATTTTTGGATGTTTAGAACAGTTTTGAACAGTTTTGAACAGATTTAAACAGTTTTGAACAGTTTTAAATGGTTTTAAACCGTTTTGAACTATTTAAATTCTTAATTATTAATACTAGGTAAAAAAAAAAGTTCGAAACTGTTTAAAACTATTCAAAATTGTTCAAAACTGTTTAAAACTGTTCAAAACAGTGTAAAACTGTTCAAAACAGTTTAAATCTGTTCAAAACTCTTCAAAACTGTTCTAAACGTCCAAAAATGCGTACTTTTGAACAGTTTTAAACAGATTTAAATAGATTTGAACAGTTATGAATAGTTTTAAACAGGTTTGAACAAATAATATTTCCACTAGGGAAGCAATCCTGTATCAAAGTGAAATCGAATCATCTAAATCAAGCTACGTTCATCCCTTCTAACTAACCTCAATACCTCCCAATACAAACGAACCCAAAAAAACAGCTTCACCTTTGACGCACTACCAGCAGCGCTGAAAAGCCGTTTCCTCCCGTTATCGCCGAAAATCCGAATCGTCACCGGAAATTTCCACGAATCCAGAAAGCCGTCCGAATAATTGAAAACCTCGCTCGAAATGATTTCCTAACGAGGGAAGCTGCTGCTGCTACTGCGGCGCTTCTGCATCTTTCATACGGCCTGCGCGCCTGGCATCGCTAATGAGCGCACCGCAGACATTCTCGGTGTGTGTAGGCGGGTTTGCAGCAGGTCCTCCTCGCTGTGTGCGACGTCATCGATGAGGTTGCTCGGATGTTTGACGTTGTGAGAGTTTCTGTGATTGCTGCGTGGAAGGATGGGTCCGCCAAACACTTGAATAGGTTATACTTTCACGTATAACCGTCCTCCTGAAAATAAGTCAGAAAAATATGTGAACATATGTAATCATTTTTGTAAGATAGTTTTGTTTAAACCGTAGCGTGTCTTTAGAATGTCTTGAAATTAATAAATCGTTCGCAAACATCATGTTGTTGTCATAACAAACACGCTAGGAAGCTGTTCTCGTATACCGCGTCAACATCATTGGCCTAGAGGTAATATTTTGATGGGAATAATTAGCTAAAATATTTTTAAACGTCTTTATAAAAGCTCTATTTATATTACCAACAATCACACACTATAGAACAATCCGACAACTCCTACTACAAACCTTACCTACCCTCCAGCAAAACCATTCTAATCCACCGGAGCCCTCCCCTACACGCTGGACGATAGCATCAACCGAAATATTATTACGCATGAAAAAAGGAACGCGGCGCCGATGTGTATCGGATAAAGGCCCCGGCCGAATAACACGTGTTACGCGACGAGAGATGTATACAGCCGAGGAGAGCGATCGTAGATGGCATCGCGAGAACCGGTTCTCGTGCCGCTCTCTGCAGGTATATGATGATCTTTTGTTCGCTTTAAGAGACGGGGATCCCTGCACTTTGCACCTGATTAGCGATCGCTCGGGCTACCTTCGCTGTGAAAGGAGATATAGGGTGTTTTAGACCTCGCTTGTGAATGCTTTGTGTTTTTCTCGATGACCGTAATGTAGGGGGTTTTATTGGGGGTAAGGTAAAGTAATTGGTGGAAAATAAAAGTTACATAAAAATTACATAAGAGGGTTATATAACCTTGTAAATGTAGTGATGGTCTAAAAGGTGAGGTTTAATAAAATTGTCTGGGATAATTGGGTATATGGAGGAAAGAAATTCCAAAAATAGATTTGATATTGAAAAGGGCTTAAGACCATTCTAAAGAATTAAATATTTTTTGCATTGTATGAGATTCATTGCATCATCTGGTTAGATATCAACACCTCCGGATAAATTTCTTTGAAAAAGAATATAGTTTAAAAAAGGGACTATCCGTTTGATTCTATTGTACTTTAACATTGATTAATGCCTTTTCTATATCACTACAGAACTATTTCGATAAAAGCTTTAAGAAAGTTCTACTAAAATCATTAAAGTAACTAGAAAAATGTCAACTCATTTAGAAAGTTTATCATCGAATAATAAGTTTTAAAATCACTTTTGAAATATTCAAAAAGTTTTTCCCTTCTAGGAATATAGTAGTAGTACTTTATTAGTAGTGAAGAAACTAATAGAACATTCTATTAGTTTCTTGAATGTATTGTACTTTCTCAATTATTATAAGTTTAAAAAAAAATTTGTTTCACCAATGTTAGTCGGCAAAAAATGATGAAATTTTGTTCTTCATTGCATCTTCAAATTGTACTTTTTTTATCAATTATCAATTAAAAAATGTATAATTGTTTTTATAAATAAGTAAAAGTAAACATTGTATGTAATGTGATAATATTAATAGATCAAAGATATCAATTAATTATCAGTAAGAGTTCAATGACCTACCTGTCGATTGTTATATCCTTATTGCACACAGGCGAGAAATTCTTTTAACATTCTTTTGGTCATAGTCAACACTAGTTCAAAAGATTGTCTAAAATTATTATTCAAATGAGTAAGCAAGATTCTAAAAAATTTTAATAAGCAATTAAACGACTGTAATATACTGCTTAACTTTTAAAAAGCTCCTAACAATTCTTTTCTCAGCTAAACAGCGGCCAAGAAAATTTCTATCAAGCATAGGTATACAGAAAACGTCTATTCACAGTATTACCAACATTATTCTAAAACATGAAAAGTAAGATAACAATGAAAATTAAGGGTTTATTCAGAAAAGTTTTTCCCTTCCCTTCATCCCCGTGAGCGCGGCTTTCTTTTCTCTTCCGTATTTTAGTTTAATTTTTGTTTTCCCTCTCACTCCCCGGCCATCTTAACCTGTATTTTTCTCAGCTTCCGCGTGCACTTCAGCGAACTAAGTTTAGCTAAAACTTTTCCCTCCCGGACGCCCCCTCGCAGTTTAAGTAAAACGAATTTAACTTTCGTCGGTCAATAGCATTGACCTTATTTCGGTAAATAACAGTTGCACGAAATTATGTGGAATTGAATTTCGCCCGCTCTGCTATATGTGCCTGTGTGGAACAGAATACGTGCGGATGTTATGATTGAACGTCGATTTGATTTATTCTATCAGTATTTGGTAAGAATGAAATGCCAGCTGGGATTCGCTTTTCGTATATCGACAAATTGATAGGATCGAATGAAATTGGAAAAAATTTCAGGATTTGACATAAATCTTTTGCAATGTTTTCAATAGAAAATAAGAAGAATTAATTTAGTAGGAATAATTAATTTTGTCAAGTATGGTACATTAAAGAGATGCTAATAAAGATAATTACCATAAGTAAATGTGTAATTTTATTATGACAAACGAGGTGTGTTAAAGGCATTTTCGTCTAATCAATGATTATTATCCGTGTTACGTAAACCACAGGCTGCACCGCACTATTTAAGCGCTCTGTTTGTATAAGTCCTTAGCTTGATTAACGTTGTACCAAGGCGAACCCCCGCTTAACGAGATGCCACAGAATATTGAGACTACTGTTTATAAACATAAAGTTGTTTGCCAAGATTTCAGCTAAATCAGCCGATTCGAAAAGCCAATTCAGTTTATTGTAAACGTATAATTTGCATATTACAAGGCTTACTTTTCTTCAACGAAACTTCTTCCAATAAAAACGAATTAATAACTCTTTCTCGTAAAAATGTTAATACCTCGCGATCCACAAATTCCACCACATCCGCAATAAATCTCGAATTAAAGAAACTAATGCTTCCCTCGGCAATCCGTGACTCCACATCCTCCCAATATCTCAACCAGCCGCCGAACCTCCCAATCTCGAAGTCGTGTTCTCGCAACATCTTTCCTCTCTTTTTCTTGCGCAGCCACAGCAACACGCCTCGAAATCGAAGTTCCATTGCGCTCGCGCGCTCTCTCCTGTGGCGGGGAAAACAGATCACTTAGCGGGATTGGATTGTCCCCCTCTTTCTCTATTTCTGTCTCGGCTGCTCCACCTCTTAATTTCCCGGCGAGTTATCGGTTGCGCAACGTCATTTCTTCGGCCAGATTATGCGCTGCTGGGGCTCTTTGTTTCCCTCCTCGGTCACCTTTGTTTTCCACTTTTCGCCGCGAGCTTTCTTTACGGTTCCGCCGACCTCGCCAAATTGAATGCGCGCTTATTGTGTTGCGTATTTTTTGCACGCTGGGTGAATCGTGTGCAGGAGTTTTGGATTTGAGAACTGCTGCGGTGCGCGGTTTCTTATCCGCGTATAGGAATTTTTGTCGATTGGATAGTACTGTTGTGTGTGGAAATACTGGAATATCGAATATCGTTTGATCGTATTAGAATAATATGGAAAAATTGTTTTTTGAAAAATATTTTTTTCTTCGCGGAGTATATTTTCGTATACCTTGATTCACGTTCAAATGAAAATATATTTATAACTAATTTCAATATTATTAAGGAAATTTGAAATATTACTTTCGAGGTAAAATGAAAGGTGACGACAACAATAAATTGAAAGAAGAAAAAGATGGGTCTGAAGTTATCATCGTTAGAATGCATAACGAAAAAATATTTTACGAGAAAATTTTTATCTTAACCTTTGTGATAAAGTTATTTTAAACTACAAAGCACTGAATCTACGTGAAGAATATAACCTTGAAGTAAAATCAACTTTTATCATTTCGTTGCACTCTACTTAATGTTGCAAACTTACGACCCATAAAAAGATGAAGGACAATTTTGAAGAACAAGGGATGATGTGGATTATTGTCTGTTTAAAATCGGGTTATAACTTTTTTTGATCGAACAATATTCCCAACGTTACATTCGAAAAAAAGCAAAATTCGATCAAACCTTCGCGAAATATAATATTTATAACAGCTCCTCAACGCCCCTACAGCAACACATCCTAATCAAACACGCAGGCAAAGACACATCAGCAACGGTTCATCAACCTATATTTCATCCCCTTGCCTTACCGCCTTCTCGCCACTCTATATGTATATATATACTCCACTCCACGGCCACTTCAATATCCTCAAACCCCGATATACACACACGCGCACAGAGACACATCTGGCGAAGGGCTAACGGTGCCCGGACTTCATATAAGCCCTGTCTCCGTTATTATTTTTCGCTCGGCTTTTGGCAGCCGACGTTATTTCTCTCTGGAGAGGCTCAGCTCTTTTTTGGCGCGAGCCGCGATGAAAATTTTCACGGCGGAGGGCGAATATTTTTTTTCTTTCGTTGCTGGGTATATGCGCCACGAGGGAGATAGGGCCGAGGTTAGAGAGGATTGATGAGGATGCGGCTTGGTTTGCGAGCGAAAGCTTTTTACCTTTTTGAAAGTTGTTTCCGAAAATATTTTTGAGATTTTGGGGCTGTGTTTTTAGCGTGTAAAATATATACGTTTCATTTTAATTGAGTCTTTTATCGATTGTTTGATGGTACCAAAATACTGTGGGCCTTGTGTAAGAACATTTTGAATGTGAGTTAGGTTATTTCTTTCACTTGAAATACATGAGTCACTATAAATTGCATGATAATATTGATACGACAATCAAATATTGCACGAAATATTCCTAGGATTAATTATAAAATAAATATATGTATATTTCTATGAAATATATTCATTCTTGTTATTACTGAGAAATTTAAAATCATCTGTAGTTTTTAATGATCCAATACAACATAATTTTTTAAATATCCTTTGTACCGAAAAATCATTATTTTTACAATTATTCTTTTCTTTTTCCAGGTAAGAATCGTCGATTTCATAGATGACTTTTCCGAGTGCTAGAATCAAGGTAATCCTCAAGGTAAAAATGAAATAACGACTAATATCGAGAAGTAAAATACTTCCATTTAAATTAAGTCATAATTTTTTTTATTACCTTCTATCAGACTTCGGCGAATGTTTCTAGCTAACTAAGTAATTATTAAAAATGGCACATGCGAAATATAAAGCATTCGTTTATATATATTATCAAGTGGCCTTACATCTCTCAACGCGAAAAACACCTTCGCGTGAGCAATTAAAAGGGGATAGAGATTAACCGGATGGAAATAACGATGGCCAGATTTAATTGTAATCTTTTTTTATCTCGGCGATGCGATTTTTAATTGCTGATTGGACTCGTTATTAAAGTTATAAAATCTCGGTAGTCTATGTTTATCTTGCACGTGAGCGCATGAAAATTTCGAATTGATATCCGAAGGTTTCTCTGAAATTAGAAGCCTGGATACTAGTGAATTACATACGATCATTCAAACAGTTTATTATAATGAAAAGCCCTATATAAGAAGTATGATTATCTTTATCAAAGAAGCTTATCTATCTAATATCCACCTATCTTCAAACTCAAATTACTTTACCTTACAATCCATGTACACCTCAACTTTATATACATTTACAAATCGTACACGCACCGTTGAAAAATTGCAGCCGTCAACAGACCGATTACCTCGCGCACACATCCAAACGTTTTTTTTTTTTTCGTCGTCAGCGCGTCGCGATAGCTATACAAACGTCCGCGCGCAACAGACATTTTCCGTATATATATCGGCGGGAAAAAACGAACGTTATCCCTGCGCTTGACAGGCCCGAAAAAATCACCCCTCACGAAAACGAAAACAGAGACGAGAGGGAGAGAAGCGGTTAAACTTTTCCGTTGGGTCGTTAAATCCACTTTTGGCCGCGCACTGGCTTTTCTATTTTCCGATATCGGGGGAGAATCGAAGGCATATCCGCGTGGGTTTTTCCCAAGGGCTGCGAGGTACAACAGTTGCGCGCAATTATTGCATGCAGCTGTTACGCGAGTACGTTGATTATTCTTACGATTGGCTCACAATTGTTCGTTTGTCAGTAGGTTTGAAGAGAAGTGTTATTGAACGTGTCAGGCCTCAACTATTTCGGTACGATTGGTAACAAAAGTAGGGTTGTTGCAGTGCTTGAAATTTTTGTTATTCTTATATGTTTTTATTGAATAAGGAAAAATATTGTTTTATAAATTAGTTTTATAAAAATAGCTGATACCTTGTAGGATACTGGCTACATTATAACCCTTTTTTTATAATGTAAAGTAGGTTACGATATAAATATTTTGTACTTATAAATCTGAACATTTTCATAAATTTTTAAAATTCAAAATAATTCATTAATTTTAAGAAACATCATTGTAAAATTTAGTTATATAATCAAGAAAATTCGTTCGGTGCACTGCTATCACCTGAATTCATAAGTATAGTGTTATTATTCTTAGTACATATATGTTAAAGAATAGTTTAATTAATTCAGCTAAACTCAACATCCTCAATCACTATATTATGGTACGCTACAATTACAATCAAAATACAACAATAAATCACGCATTGCACTATCTTTACAACTCGAGCACACGATAACTGTTCCTTCACCCGTGTTTCCCATAGTGATTCCATGCAAACCGAACCGTTCCGCTGACCCCAACCCTGCGCCGAAAAAATCCTCTCCACAACAATCCTCCTCTTCTGTTCCTTCGTCTCGCCTGGGGCATGGGCGTCTCAAATTGCCCCCCGCGACTGACTGACCCCTTCGGAAAAGTCGGTCGCGCTCGCTTGCCTCACGAGAGAAAGAGAGAGGGATATAAGTAATTGTCGCGCGCGGCTTGTGAAAAAGGAGCGGATTTCCGAGAGCGGTAAATCCGAAGGCGCGCCATTCTCGTCCTCCTTTTCGACTCGCTCTTTTTCCGAGTTTCGCGGATTTTTCTCTCTATCTCGGGGGAGCGATGGCTCGTAACGTCTTGCCTGTGTGTGTGTGTGTGTTAGCTTTCTCCGTGCGGTTTGATCTTTTGTCGGTGTGTCCGAGATGCGGTCGCCTCGTTTCTTTCTAATTAAGGCTTTTTCCGAGAGGGGCAAGTCTGTGGCCGATTGCGGTATTCTGAATATCACCTTATATAAGAAAAATGGAGCTGGCGCAGGGGAATTATTGTCATTCCGTGATTATGCATTATTTCGGCGGTTAGGCGGTATGCTAATCAGCCGGAGTGAGTTATCGCGGATACGAAAGTTATGAGGTTTTCTAGGACTCGAGGTTTACGTAAGAGATTGTGCCCATTTATCTGGGAAGTTAATAACCGAATTGACTTTAGGAGTTAAATCAACATATTTGTAGAAGGCAAAAACGTGACCTAAAAAGTGGTCTAATCGTAAAATGGACTTTAATTGGCAGAACTTAAATTAGTTTTAAAAAACGAGGTCGTTAGGGCATATATCAGGTTTTACTCGATTTTGTTTTTTACGCTGAATTTTCATCTTCCACGTACCTTTTAAAGCTATACATTTTCTAAAAGTGAGTTTTATTTTTTAGAAAAATTATTGTTACGTATAGGATTGAAACGTGAAAAATATAATAATTTCTTTTTAATGAATTATCTTATCATTTCAAATAGTAAATAAAGTATTAGAAATAAACGTATACAATAAATAAAAGCGAAGTCACCGGTAAACTCCATATTAAATTTATATTTCATTTTTGCGCCACCACAATATTAAATTTTTCGGAAATCCGTAGAGTAAGGCCAAGGAAGGACGAATTTCTACAAAGAGAACTTTGAAAAGTGAAAAACTTCAATTTCTAACGTAGAGGGAGCCTGGAAACTGCCCGAAAAGTCGGTTAATTTACTCGAACGGTGTCCTCCTAATTGAAACTTACGTGTCAGAAAAGTGTAAGGGAAGCAGCCGGTTTAATACCATCGCGTCGTCGGATATAACGTCGCTGTCCTCTTTCCGCGCTCTCTCCCTTTTGTTCTCTCCTTCTCTCGTCTGCTCGCTCTTATCGCATTTATCGAGTGAGCCCGGCTGTTCCGCTCGTAAACTAGGTTCCAGATTACGTGATCGGCGAGGAAATCGTTTTTTAAAAGCCCTCTAATGAAACTCGAGCGCGCACCGTCAAGCTGTAAACAAAATCGCGAGCTTATACAAAATGAATTTGTTTTTCAATTTCCTCGTCCGATGATGAAATGTCCTTTTTTTCTTCGCTCATTCGGTGGATGATGAAAAGTGTGGAGTAATCGTACATCGGGCGGAAGATCAGTTAGCTTTATTAGAAATTATTGTGGAACGTTTGGTGGGAGGATTAGGCTAGGTCTAATTTGATTTACTGATAAACTGTTATTGCTTTGGTATCTCTTAATAATACGTAACGGTAGGGAATTTCGGTATTTGGAACGCAATATTGTAGTATACAATAAATATTAAAAATTGCACATAAATTAATTGGCTTTTTGAATACCTTTGATCTTCATTGGCCTATACCAAATAGCCAATCAAATTCTTTGTTAATGTATTCTGCCCTATTACATATAAAATGACCTGAACCACTAAAACGCTTAGAGGCTTAATTTTATTTTCACAAAATTTACTAAACGACACCAACAAATCCGTAAATGTTTCGATAAAAAAATAAATCAATACACATCGATTTCGCACACCTCAAAAATGAATTCGGCACATATATTATAAATATTATGAAAAATGTCATAAAAAACGGACGACCACCCACCGAATGCTAATTCCGTCGCCACATACCCGCACGAAATTTTCAATTCCCCCCATTCACCATCACCCCCACAGCTCGCAGAAAAATCCATCGTAATACCGGCCTCGCTATATAGCCACACAGCGGAGGACACTAGGCTCTGCCCGAAGCCGGTAATAATTCGCCAGTGTCCAACGAAATTAGGGAAAATTGATTTTCCACCTCCGCGTGGCCCCTTTGATTCCCGCGCTCGCGCATTTGCATCACAAAACCTTTTGTGCGCTTTCTGGCGCGCATATGAGCCTCAGCATTGTGCGAGCATGCGATCGATATAGGCCACGAGCGCGCTGGCGCATTATCGCCTCCCTGGATATTCAATTTCCAGTGCACGGGGGGTTCGCTCTTTCTGCGCGGCGCTCCGCGGGATTATCATTTTGTCACATGCGGCCGTGGGAGGATTCGTCGTTCGCGAAATCGCTGGGAACAATGACGTGCCGGGGGGATATGTGAATGGCCTAACGAGTCGTGGCCACGCGGAGATGGCGAGGTTGGGCGGCTGTGGTTAATGGGTTCGCGAGGTGATACTGGGGTTCTGGGCCTGATTACTCGTTGCCCATGGGATTTTGGCTCTTTGTTGTGTTAAGCGTGTACTGTATTTTTGCACTATTTTGTTTATAGATTGAAATATACGACTTTCAATTGTGTTCGGGATTGTAGTACCCGAAGTGTCCGCCAGATGGCAAGCGCCAAGCGCAACCTTCAATGAAAAAAAAATCACCCGCGTGCTTAAGTAGAGACCTACTCCTCGCACTCAATCTTATCATATTACGCATACTACTTTGCCTATACC
>UXGD01004001.1:0-18483 GCA_900474315.1 Torymus auratus
AAACGATCAAACCAAATCACTAAAATTTATATTTGAATCGTATTTAATCGATTTCTGTAAATTTTAATCGAAAGCAAACGAATTGTATTCTGAAAATTGGTATGAAGAATTAGTCTCAAAATCGATTGAATTTTAATCGATTCCTATTCTTTTAATCTACGTTTTTTAGCAGGGTTTTTCTAATTTCATAAATATGAGTAATTAATAAACGTACCTTTCACAATTTAATTTTAATCATCGGAATAACAAAATGATAATAAATTAAAGCAATAGGACATTTTTTATATTCAATATAAAAAGTCATTATAAAAATAATTAGAATACTCATCAACAAAATTATGTTTGAAACATTAATACAAGAAACAATTTTTCTAAAGCTTACTCTAATAGAATTTTATTTTGACTAATCTAGATGAAGGATATCATTTAAAAAAAAATTATTAAATCGACATATACAAAAATATTCTAAAAAAAAAACAAAAAAAATTTGAAGATATACATTATATGCATAAGAAAGGTACAGCCATTCAAAATTATATTTCAAAAGAACCGATGTATATTATCTGAAAAATGAATTGTTTCTGTTTGCTGTCAAGAACTTTGTCACAACAAATCGTTTCTAACGTGTGACTTTCTATGTTTCTCTTTTTCGTCTAGCAAACTTCATGTAGGCGCGCTGATACGTGGAAGAAAGTTTTGTGTGAGTGAGTCAGGTAGCAAACGCGACATTGTGTCTCTTTTTTTTAACTGTGTAGGTTGTAACCTTACCTGTAATCTAAAGTCCTTTTAAAATGTATGTTACATATTGTTTACTGTTCATTTAATTCTGTAACTTTTTTTAAATATTTTTTTCTGTCAATTTCTTGTTTTTGAAGGTCAGCATTCCTTAGGAATCACTGGATCAATGTTCCGTTGTATATTCTGTCTCTATCGTTTCTATATAGATTTGCGGATGTGTTCTGTCGCTATCTATCTCTATATAAAACTGTTAACACAACTTTGAAGAAAATTTCCGAATTCGAAGACACTATTAATTTTAATTTTTGTTCATAATTTTTATTTCAGTATTTATTTCTTATTGTTTATATATATTTTTTGTTAACGAGAAGTAGTAGTACACGCTTTTGTTATCGCGTGAGTTAGTAATTACACCTAGTATAGCATGATGAACTAATTGTTTTTTATTTTTTTTTGGTAGATTTTTATTGTTTATCGTAGATTTTCTAGACTTTAGGCACGGGTTTACTGGTGGAAATCATATACTTAGTGATCTTCGAATCGGAAATTTGACATACATGGTCACACAAAACATTTAACAGTAACAAGAACAGCGTTCAGCTGTACTTTTGAAATTTTTAAATTTTAATTTCGAATACTCTATAGCATTTTTAATCTACTGATTAGAAATTTTAATACTTTACAAAGAAAGCTATTATATAAAAAATCTGAAAATACTTTTGTATTGAAGCAGAATTATTGCATTTACCTTTTAAATGTGTTTGATTTTTGTCCTAAAAAAATTAAAATGACGTTGGTAAACTAATTTCTTAAGACATTAAAAAGAAACTCATGTTTTTATAGATAATGACTTTTCGATTTTTAGAAGTTTAAAACCAATTTTGTAAATTATTGTAAGTGCGATACGATGCAAACTATCATATTGCATCTCTAAAACTGCCTACGATGTTGTTATGTGTCTGTCTGTTTCTATTTCATTCCCTTCCTGTATATTTTCTCCGAAGTTAGTCCCAGCTTTTGAACTTTTGAATCTTCCCGACATAAATGCATATTTTTGAACGAAAAATTGCTAACTGGCACAAAGAAAATAAGTAATAAATCAGGAAGCTCAGATGTTCAAAAACTTAGAACACATAACCCAAACTTTCCAACAACGCGAGACACCATTGACAAGAAGATTTCACCAATGTACTCTTAACCTTTCTCCTCTTATCGATCCAATACTCTGATTCCCGTTCACGAACCCAACCCTCAACTACTCTACTCAATACGGTAAGCTATGTACGTTCTCTCTTTATACTCAGTATTCTATTTTCTACTTTTTCTTCTTCTTTTTCTATTTTTTATTTATCTTTTTCAAATAAAATTGTACGATGATCTCTTAGAAACTATACATTGTTTAAATTACAAAAAGAAAAGAAAAGAAAAATTCCACATAATGTCTGTCATCTAATGATAAATAATACATTTTAAAAGTTATTGGCATTTTAATATAAACTCAAAGAACTTATTTTAAAAATTTGTTATTTGAATAGTTTTCTTACTTAACAAATGGCATTTATTTTTTTCATGTATTTCAACATCTTTACAGCATGTAAACATTCTCTATCTTTTAATCTCATTTCATTTCTGCAAATCCAAAATGGTTAAGATTTTCTAAAATTAAATGTAAAACATTAATACGAACACTTTAAAACAATATACTGGGACGATCTTCGTGCTTTAACAAGCTTTACTTAGTGTATAAAACTGTTTGTAAATACTTATTCGAGCATCATGGAAATGTAGCTAATGTGCATGGCTTCAAGATTTCCTAAAATGCGCGCATGTTCGTTTAATTAGATCGTAAGATATGAATGTATCATATAATTGATATTAGATTCTTAAGTTAGAATATATTTATTTATATAGCTTTATGAAAATTAGGTTTTGTATGTTTTTCTCTAACTTTTATAAATGTAATTTACAAAAATTTTAAAACGTCATTCATAATGTGATGTAAATATGTTGAAGTGTTTTATAATCAAACTGATTTTAGCTTTTCTAAGTATTGAGCAATTCCTAAAAACGTATTTGAATACTTTCTTAAGAAATGTGTACCTTATATTTTTACTATAGCATATATCTAATCAAAATATTCATTTATATGCCTATATATAATAAAAACAATTCAATTGTACTTTATAAAAATATGTTATGTATCAAAATTCTTGACATTATTCACGGCGAAAAGAATTGGTTCTTCTAACCAACCAATTGGTTACTGAACATAAAACCAAGAAGATAGTTGGATGAGCGAATATATTTTTACGTCACTATAACAATTAAATTGGTTATACTAACTATCCTCTTGAATGTACTAACTACCCTGTTAGTTCTATGTTTTTTGACCAATTCAGATAGTTACAGTATCTAATTTTTTGGTTACTGGAACCAACAATTTTTTCCGTGTTCCTTTCGATGGTTGCTATTTGGACATGTATTACATGTATTTTATTTTGTAATGAGTGGCAGTCATGTTAAAAATAAAATTAATATTTGTTAAATTGAAAATATAAGGTTTCCTTCGATATATTACAGTTTCTGCAAAGTGTGTTTTTACTTTTTTCTCTATATTGTTTTGCTACGTGTTGGAGTTATATACATAATACCAATCAAAAAGGTTGCAGAAAAACATTTATAGGGATGTGAAAGAGTATAATTACGTATAGTATAAAATATTTTTCAAAAATCTAAACTTTAAAGTTGATGTATTATTACATAAGAAAATGAAACAAAAAGAAGATCGTTTCCCAACAGTAACATTCTTCTCGAAACAGGAAAATTCTTCCTATATTTATGATTGAGATATATTTTTTTAAATTTATAACGCCTCTGTGTTTAAGAGATAATTAAATAGTTGCTATGAAAGTTAGTAAAATCTTTTCACATCCTTTCTTACCGAGATGTCGAAGCTACGTAACTGCCTTCTAGTAGTTTACTCATATTTCTGTCAAATTTTTCTTAAATCTTACTCAGTAAGTTGATTTTATACTGTTTTTCTGTATATATTATTAAAAATAAAATAATTAGTAGCGTTATAGAAATAAGTAAAGACTGCAATAAAATAACGAGGCGAAGAGTTTTCTAGTGGCTTTGACATCCCTTTAAATTTAGCTTAAACAATACGGTCATTGCTAACAAGTTTGTATAATTTACTTTATAATTCATATTTAGTACTGAAATAAGTCGCACAATTAATATACAGCGCGGTCGGTTTACGGGTCACAAACTTGGCTGACCTACATTGCATGCTATTGGTTCTTATAACCACATTCAACTGATGGACAAAATTATTTCAAAAATAATATAACCGTGATTTTCGTGTCGAGATATAGATACATAGTTTGATAATATTTGAAAAGATATGCATGCTTAAAATTGATTAAAAAAATAATATATACTTAAGAAGTGTACACAACGGATCTAGGAGATTCATAGGGAAATATAAAAAACGTCCATCAGCAACTTCATTCTGGGATAGAAGTCACCTAAAATATGTGAAAATGCGTTATTTTCAGCAAGCTACACCGGGGGAAGTGACTCGCAGAAGTCAGAAGAAAGAAGTTAATTTATCTCTCAAAATCATATCGCAATAAGTGCGTTCTAACCCTATGTAATATCAAATCATAAATCGTCGGGTGTATAACGAGAACGCAGAGATATATACCTTACAACAGAGATGGATGGACGAAAATCGATTTTTTTCAAAGTGACTTAAAAAATCGTAGGAGAGAGGTTAGGTCCACAGGAATCGGCACGGCGGCGTTTCGTTGCAATTATATAAGTGTAAATATAAAAAAGTCATTATTCGGTCACGCAGTTCACCTTACAAACACTATATACACACGCGTTATATCTGATTCTTTGTTATATATATACTGACTGGGGTCGCCTCGTCTTATTTTGTGAGCCACATTAACGTACATTGAAAAAAAAAATACCACGCATATTCACACGCAATGAAAATTAACAAAAAGTATTATAATAAATATATAACGTAAATGCAGCGAATGGTAGAAAGGAGCAAACAAAGAAATAAGTGGTTACAGTTGTATTATCCCGTTGCTATTATAAGTTTCGATATACATAGATTCTCGATTTTTCGTTTGTTGATGAACTTTTAGCTCTTTGTCGTCGCAATTCGGGCAATCGCGACGAATCGTCGGCAGCCGATCGTTGATTCTCATAACGAAGTATGTACGATAAAGTTAACGAGAAGAAATAATTGTATAATCCTTTAATTAAGTCTTTGAAAATTATCTACCTGATGTTATACATATACATACATGTTAATGATATACAAAAATATAACAAAATTGATGCTAACTATAATCTTGACGACAACAAAAGAATACACAATAAATGATAAAACGATAATACTACTAGAGGATAAATAACGGCGTTTTATTAGATAATTTTCCGTGTATAAATGAGGCGCAGCCCTGATATGTTTCCTCGTATGGCACGTCGATCGAGTTCTGAGGCTTTCCTTTTTCCAATCGAAAGTTATCTAATAGGTCGCTTATAGCGGACAGCAGCCAACTAATAAAAGATTAACAAAAACGACAACCTAGATGAGACTTTACCACAATTGAAAAAAATAGCAAATGCGTTTCATGATTTTTGCGTACATTTCCAGCGATAAGTGAAATTAAACACGAAAATGCCTCCGTTATAATGTATTGAGTCCATTGTATGGACGAAGATGCGGCTTATATGTTTTGTGATTGAAAATAATATTACTAATAGAGCGAGACTAAGATAAAGAAAACGAGCTTGACACTGGCAAGGAGGATGAAAGATATGATGAGAGGAGTATTGTTGTTGCAGAAAATAGACGCGACGAAGAGTGAATTCTGAATCCGTCGATTTTCTCGTGGTTTAGAGACAATTGTAAGAGTATGTTGAGTACATGTACATTAGGAAAAACACTAAAAAAATGGAATAAATCAGAAAATCTTGTCTGAAGTATCATAGTTTATGGAAAAACTCCCATTCGGAGTCGTTTTTTCGTGCGATAATCGCGCCTATTAAACACACGTGTTTTATTCTTCTTTTTTCGTCATATCATGTGTGCGTAGAAAATTATAAGCAAGTTTCCAAATAAAAAAAAATAGAAAAACTGAAACGAGTTCGTGCATTGAATGAATAAAATAAAAAAAGGGATCATCAGCGAGATATACCCAATGCTTATACATAACTGGCAGTTCCCGCGGTAGAGAAAATAATTTTTGCTTGTTAAAACGTCAAGGACCTCGTTGACCACATAAGTGCAGAACTTGGTCAATGGGTTCCGTAACAAACTCAGGACGTTATTTTCTTCTTCCTTTCTTCGTTATGAACTTTTGCCTTCGATATTTTTATTTTTACTTTATTGATTGAGATGACATCATCTAGAATATTACAAACGAAATATACGATTAAACTATAATTACGGACGGGACCACGTCAGAATTAAATGATCAGCAGCGCTGTTCATTATAGTTCGCTGCTGTTGGGCGACAATTAATTAACAGTTATCATGCTTCGCAATAATTAATTATGATTAAATGAAAAACGAATTGTATTCAATCGAATATTTTACTAAAATTGCGATAACAGCAATAGCTGTTTAAATATAAAATATTAGCTGCAAACTGTAAAATTTGAACTTATTAATTAAGATATTTAGTTGGCGTTTAAAATTGTTTTTGTTTTCGTTACTGCTATTATTATAAAAATTCCTGTTATTTATATTACGTTTATACTTATTAACATTACCATGGTCCTCGAATATGTGCTACTTTAAAGAATAAATAAAATGCAAAAGAGATGTAGCTGCAAAGTTTCAAATACGGATTATGATTGCACTTTTTATTTCCTTAGTAATCATGAAATTGGATTATTGTCAATTTTAAGTTTCATCTGGTTACAAATTTTGAAAATTGCCTAATTTCTTATTTGAAGAAAAGGAAGAGTTAAAAGACTTCAATAATATGTAACACCACATGCAATAAACTCAACGAAAATTAGGTAAGAAATAAAACAATGATTCTGAATGTGCAAGTTCTTCTGCATGCATTTTAATCTTTTTAATATTTTCATTCTGCACTCCTAACAAAAATATCTTCAGAAAATCAACTTTTACTTAGATTATTTTCTCAAATGAACATTACACTTTCAAGATAAACTGACATGTACAAATCACTAACATTAGTTATTAATCTAGTATATTTCACTTTTACACTTCAGTGAATGCACAAAACTTTTGAACAAGTTTCTCACATTCTGTATTTATAATATATTTAGTCTGACAAATACTGCGGCCCAACAATCAGAAGAGGTTTGCGACAGACACATAACATATCCATACATAAGACGTCGAAATATTCCACAATACGTAATTGTACGTAATACAGTCCTCAAAACAACTTGAGTTATCCACTAAACTTTGAGGTCTTGATAACCGCATAAAAAATTATTGATTTTACTGATTATTATTTGAATTGTATTCCAGGGTATAATGTAAATATTAGTAAACAGTACCTTAATATAATATTACAATAACAATGTTCATAATCGATCTCATTCATGTACTCCCGTTACATTAACTCTGTGCACATATATTCTCTACTATCCTTGTTATGGTGCAGAAATATTATTCTTATATAAAAATGCTTTTGGTTGATTTATACTTTATGTTTCTTGTTTGATGACCTTGTTTCCGTTTCAAGTTGCTTGTGTTTTTGAGTGTATACTACTATCAACAAATATTTCTATTACACATCATACAGAATATCATATTTTGACTTTCCACATTGGCTTAAAACATGATATTACTATGAGGATCTTTCTTTTTTTAACAATTAATATAAATATTTGTTTATATCATTATCAATTCTCCGTGACGTATTTATTTGAAATAATTCATTACAATCCCGCAATAATCGTGACATATTTTTAACATCCAATTAAAATTAACTTAACAAGTTGCTATATTCGTATCACAACAATTGATCGATATTTTAATTTCTTATTATTGTTACATTATTAAATAATTTGTTCTACCCCCCTGGTAGAGAATTATCAGTAGTTCTACCAAGCGACAAAATTGCCTACATCTCCACCCCGTGGCGCGCGGGGCGGAAACGAAGAAAAATACTCTTTTTTCTCTCAAAATACATATATACCCATATGTCTATATACTCATATCTATATCTATATCTATATATAAACGAGAATACTTCCCCTCTAATACTAACAGTATATATATATCCATACACGCGTTGTATTACCCCCCGCAGCAAAATGACGACCACATAACGACTAACCACACGTATTTTTTTCTTTTTCATTCTCTCTCTCTCTGTCTGTGTCTCCTCTATCCTGTCTCTGTTACTCACCACCACGACACCGCTGTGCAGCGAAATTCATGCCGGAGACACCGCAAGCCCCGCCACCGCCGATCTACCAGTACCCGCCGCCAGGACCGCCACCAGCCGCTCCGGCCCCGGGTGGAGGCGCAGCAGCCAGTGGACCCCAGTCAGCTCCTGCGGCCTTCGTCGGCCCTGCCAGCCTCCTGCTCTAGGCCCAAGGAGCAGCAGCGCGAAGCTGGCAGCGATCCCCCTACTAATCTCCTACGGATCGCCCTGCCGCTGCTGCTGCGCCCACGCTCGTGCCGTACCATCGGATCCTATGCTACCCCGCTACTACATAACTATAATACTACCTACTCTACGTCTATCCACGAGCGTGGCTACTCTACCATTGCTATCCACTATCATACTTGTTACACACTCTCGATGTGTGTGCTCATTACGGCGCGCGTTAAAGTTTGCGTTGATGTACGATTCGGCGAGCGTTACTTTAAGATTGAGTTCGGTCGTCGCTCGAGACGACGGCCCTTGCCGTAAGGGGAATCTTTCTCGGTGGTGAGAATCCCCTTAGCAAGCCTGGATTATCCAAGCATCGCTCGGTTGAGCGGGGAAAGTCGGCTCTTGTAGTTCGCGATGATCGAAATCGCGGCACCGAGGTAGGGCTTTGCTCGTTTGTGGACGTCTGACCAAGGCTCGACCTTGGTACTGCTGGCGATGGAGGCGACGGCGCGGTGGTGACTCGCGTCCGACGGCATTTCTGGTAGTATGGGCCCACCATCGCGGGTCTAGAATGAGGGGCGCGGATCATTGTCAGACCGTTTTGGTCTGGTTAACCGAGTCGCAGCTCGGCGATGTCTCGCTCGCGAAAACCGGTGGCTCGGTAGCGTATAAAAAACGAAGTTTGAGCTCGAGGGAACGATTGTTAGTCGCTGTTGATTGAACGCACTGCTAGGAAAAAGGGTCTGGCAAAGCTCTCAGCGGTGTTAATTTGACGCGGTGTACTCTCTTTTCGTATACTTCGGGTGATCGAAGTGGAAAGCAAGACGCTTTCTGCATACTTTCGCGCTGATCACGTGACTATGTATACGAGGCGTTCGTGACTATATATAGGGGTAACGCGGTATCGTGCGTTCGTTTGAATATGCAACAACAGATATTCAAATTAACAACGAAGCGCGTTATCATAATTAATTCAAACTCGTTTTCAGCTCCGGTGTAAAGTGCATTTCGGCGAGTGCAAGGTTTAACCGAAACGGGACGCGAAATAACGATTTTTAATTAACAATTGTAGAATCTGTCAATTATAATGTAGGACAGAAGTGCATCTGTTAAAATTGATTGTCGCCCCGGTTAAATAATGATTGAGTGTATGAAATTCTGGTTGTTGGCTCATAATAATAAAAAACGACCTGTAGACGAAAAAGGGTTTTATATATTCAATCGTCGTCGGGTGAAATTTATACCGTTTGTGGCCACTGTTTCGACATGAGCTTTGCAAGCTGTTAGTCGCGCATTTGACCGAACTACAAGAAAAGACGAATACTCGTTCCTTAACGAAATTGTTAAATTTACGTTATCGAATGGATCTTTTGCTTTCAAACTTTAAATGTCACTTATATTTTATGAACAATGAGAATTAATAGATAAAATATGACGAAAATTTATTACAATAATCTTAATGATATAAACTGTGTCATGAAACTACTACTTAAGGAGTCATATTTTACTATTTTTCTCAGAAAACAATTAAGTTCTATGTATAAATATTATTAATTAAAATATTGAAACAAACGTAATGAGAACAAGTAAATGAAAAAATGAAGAACATGAGGATTTTAAACTAATAATTTTTTAAACTATTTTAACGAACTAGTCAGATTCTTTCAGGGATTAAAATAAAATAATAATCGTAAATATACTTTAGACAGAACGACAAACGATAACGTTTGACAGTTATTAGAAATTATTTAACACATTCTTCTTGTAATACACCATTTAATGACTTTATTATTCTAGAAAATATCCAATCAAAAAATTTTTACTCTTACTAGAGTTAGAAACAAATTTCCTCTTACGTTTACATTATTTAACTCTAATATTTAATTTCAAATATGAATACCAAATAACTCAATCTATTAAACACAATATTAAGACATAGCTCAATACGATAAAAACTTGTATAAGCGCATAAATTTTGCGCACTAAACGTGTATGTAAATAATAAAATAAAATGCAATATTGACATAAGATATGATACTAATAAATCCTCTAATTATTTATCGAATACAATAAAACGGAAGGTTCTCGATAAAGAATATCGTCAGGCAGAAGAATGGCTAGCTTTTAAGAAAATTATTAAGAAATTAAGCATGTGAAACAGTAGGAGATATTTACTACTTCACTTAAATTAGTAATTCGATTGAAATATTCAATCATTACCACATCAACCTATGAAATCAAGTAATCATAGATGCAGAAATACCGCTTGAACATTGTATTTTTAAATGATAGAATTACCTAAAAATGAATAACCGTAAATAACCGTAAATAATCGTAAATAACCGTAATTAAATACACCATATATTATAATCTAAGAGATTTATTGCGCAAGCAATGATTGTATGACATAAATATATGATTTAAACAATATTCAAAGTAAAAGGCATATTTTTCAATCCAGATTAAAGTAATTCTTGTAATTAGATAATATTAAAGTTTTTAATAGATATCAGATATTTATTATTGTAAATGATACAGCTTTCATTTAAACTATGGCATTGAATGATTCATCGTTGTAATGAGAAAAATTCCTTATAGGCCTATGCGATTAAAAAATAGTCAATTTACTATAACCTTATGTAACCATCGCTATCTGTTGAAGTGTAAAAGTTTCTCCGTCGTAATTCAACTGACCGTCGACTACCGCAAGTTCCAGAGAGTTGTATGCTAAAAGTAACTATAATAATTGTTATCCTGAAATCGATAGTTTATACGAACGAAAATCAATTTTGATGCATCGCTGTGTCGTTCTTAATGAAGGGGACAGTAAAGTACAGATGATAATTGAGCTGCCCGCAAATCATTATTGTATACCTATATAAAATAAAATTACGTCAAGGATTAATGCTTGGCATTTTATTCTTTACATTAACCATTTCCTGTTTTCTTATTATTTTGTCAAATGTTTCATTTCAGTGGAGATTAATGTTTTAATTACTTTAAAAATGTTTTATATTTAAATACAATATTATTAAAAATATTTTTATTTTAATAAAGGTATTTAATTTTTTACTACAAAAATTCCAGTTTTTTTTTTGTAGGTAAAGATAGTTTTGAATAAATAGTGATTGAATTAAATTTGTATTATTAATTATGTTCAATTTAATCTATATTTTTAAATATATATTTAAATTACATACCAACAGGTACTTCCAATTCAATATATACAGATACATAATTAACATTGTCGACAAATTGAATTTCCAAGTGCTGAGTGCCAAGTGATGGCTATGAATTCCGGCCTAAATGAAAAAATTCATGAAAGAAAAGTCATTGATCGACTCAGCTCAAAGCACCAGCCAGAAGTTCAACTTGTTGCAATGCTACTCTCAGAGATGTCGCTATACCTCTGTGCTCTGTTCACTGTTGTGTTATGTATGTCATGTTACACTATATAGATTAGAGCACGAGTAGCGTAGAAAGGCCCGCATGGTAGCGTTTCGAACCGTAAAGCGCGATATTCAAATTCACACTATTATTGCTGCATAAATTTGTAGATAGGATTAGAATAAGATTAGTTACTACCGTATATTGAACATGTGGCTGACAGCGTGTAAATACAGCTATTACAATACACGAATATAACCAGGACGATAAACGTCAAGACGATTGACGGGACTCATTGTTTATTACGAGCTTTGTGTCTGCTGGGAAAACCCCTCGGTCAGGCAGTCACCCTAAATTGTTAGTGCAGTAAATGGAGTGGCCTGACGTTGAAAAAGTAGTTCCTTATCTTCAGAAGTTTGTGTACGTGTCGTACTATGTTATTGTTAAATAATTAATAGTTAATCTCATTGCTTTAAAATATATGCTCCGAAATTACGTCGTATATGAATAAGCTAGTTTCTGCTGGTTTTTAATCAGTATTTACATTTTCATATAATTTTAGTAATGAGAAGCGACACTATGGTATTTTTACGCTATACTCTATGTCAGGTCACTTTATGCCACGCTCCCTTAGAATTTTCGGCTACCTGCTAGACGTTGCCTGGACGCTTGAACGACGCCACGCACGTGGCTAGCCCTCTGTGCATTCACTTAGGAGTAGGGACAATCTGATGAACGCATCTGTGAGCCAGCGTAGGCGCATTCATTATTGGCCAGCCAAAGGAAAAGGACCATACCTCCAAGCTACAAGGCATCAGCTGTGCGCTCTACCGAAGAACGCTTAGTGAAGCGAAGAAAACAGATTGAATTTGAACGCCGACTGGATCGAACGCATTCTCAAAAATATTTAAAGAGCTTAGTTTATTTCATTTTCTTAAATTGAATTCCACGCGCTTACACGAACTTGAAAGTCTGCTGATGGTAACAAGAAACCCTAGTTTTTATACGCAACGACATCTATTGGCTTGTTCGTCAAAAATTCAAGACAGAACAGTTCACAAGCACATAGCACGCGAGTGTGCACCGCGCTCTATGTATCTGTGCAGATCGTAAGCGTGACAAGTTGTTATTGTTTCTCTTATTTTTTAGTTTTATTTTTGTACATAGAGCCGATTTTCATTAAAAATGTTACGAAAAAGTAGGTATTTAATTAATCACTTTCAATCTGTGAGGCGAAAGTTCCACAGAGAAGCATCGGTTATCGGCACAACGCAAGATACCAATTCACCAGCCTATCAGGTTAGTCAAGTATACATCTTATTATCATTTAACACGTTTTCAAACCACACGCGATGTTTTTAACGTAGTGGGAGAACCCGGTTCGATAAGATTTCAACACTCTAATAGTCTTTACTTATGGTAAACTATATTAAGAATCAAGCCTTTTCTTTTTTTAATGTTGGTATTGCTATCTAAATGTAAACATTACCGACTGAGTGTGCCAATTCACCTAAATATAATTTTCTATTTAATAATTGTTTACATTGATAAACTTATTTTAATAACATTTTGAAAAATATAGAACTTATTCAATAAGTTTATTCCATGCCGATTAGGGATAGAATCGAGATTGTACTCTTTCGCAATATCATCAACGCTATTAATATGCAATAGCTGTTTTTTTTGCAACATATTTGTTTAAAAATATAGTAGACCGAAATTTAAATATGTCTGATTTAAAATAAAGTTTCGATTCTTTTGAATATATTATTATTTGAAAACAAGATGAATTTAAAAAACCAATGAAAAAACTTTATTTTTCGTTTAAACGGAAATCAATTTAGTTAAATGTTTCTCACATCAGATACAATGTACTGAAAACTCTATCAATTTTTTGTATGTGTAAGTAACTTCAATGTCTTATCTTAATTTGTATTAAAGTATTCATGGCCTCGTGACGCAACTTGCTTGTTATTTCAGTTAAGTATATACGATAAACTGAGATTCTATAGGAAAGAGGTCAATAGCTTATTTTTTATTTCTGAAAAAAGTACTTTATGATTACATTTACCTATATTGAGATCATATTAACTAGGTGCACAGATCGACTTTTAATTTTTATTTAATATTAGATTAAGTTTGAAATATGAGTGATGTCTCAAAGTTTAAATACAGAGAATTATAAACAGATGTTAAACTTATTCCTACAACTAAAATGTGAAATATTAATAGATCAAAATTAAATTTTTTGTTTTTAATATAAGGTTAAAACAGTTAATTGTATTATTTTAGGTTTTACACCATGTATTTTAGAAATCTGGACCCACTCTATTTATTTCTTCTTTTAGGAAATTTTTTTCTGCAATTCTATGTTGACTTTTGAAATCGTCGGAACATAACAATAACATGATAAATTTTATTTTTTAGGAAAACTATGTTCAAATGAAGGCTTTAGTTGATGAATTGAAATCAGTAGTGGGCAAGATTGTGGAGGGGGGCGGAAAAAAAGCTAGAGAACGGCACATCAGCAAAGGAAAACTATTACCAAGAGAAAGAATCAATGTTCTCATTGATCAAGGCTCCCCTTTCCTTGAATTCTCCCAGTTGGCTGGGTACCAAATGTATGGTAAAGAAGAGGTTCCAGCCGGCGGCATTATAACGGGAATAGGACGAGTAGAAGGGTAAATTTATTAGCATGATATCGATGTTTTCCTATAATATTAGCTGTTATGAAATTTCTAATAGCGAACTATATTATTTTCATAAAGCTTTCTTGTTTCACAAAAGAATCAGATTTTAATTTCATATTTTATTAGGCTCAAATAGAACAAAAGAAATTATTTTTGTTTAAATAAATAAAATAATATATAATAGTAAATTAGAAGAGATTAATTTTCTTCAATCTTTTGCAATTTCTTCAAACATGCCCATATGTATAATTGATATCTTTAATTTCTTCCAACAATTAAAAAATAGTAGTATATTTTTGTCTATATAATAGTATATTTTTTTAATAATTTAAAATAATAGTATATTTTTTTCAAAGTAAACGTAAATTATTAAATCAAAAACATCAATAAACCAATATTAAAATCACCAATGAAGCAAAGGCCATTGACAAGTATCACTCCTCGTCTTCTTTTTTTTCCTTCCGCAGTACCGAATGCCTCATCGTGGCGAACGACGCGACGGTGAAGGGCGGCACGTACTACCCGATCACGATAAAAAAGCAGGTGCGCGCCCAGGAGATTGCGGAAGAGAACAACCTGCCGTGTATCTATCTGGTGGACAGCGGCGGAGCCAATCTGCCAAGGCAGGCCGAGACTTTCCCCGACAAGATGCACTTCGGACGGACATTTTACAATCAGGCGAATATGAGCGCAAAGGGAATCCCGCAGATTGCCGTTGTAATGGGAAGCTGCACCGCCGGTTCGTATATATATATATTATGTGTTGCTCGTGATTTTTAATTCTGCGCGCCCGCAGCAAACTGCTCTTTTCCCGCGAATAATACCTTCTTTATTAGCGTTCGGTTGTATTTCGCGCTCGAGCTGTCTGATAAATTTAATTGTTGCCTACCACTATTACGCGGGGCAACTGTACTTTTACGATTCGGTGCGCGATTGATCCTCCCGGGTGAAGAACCGTAAAGTCGCGCGAATTGTTTTACTGCCTGTTGGTTTTCGCGCGTATAGGAACGTTATTTATTACTTTAATGCAATATAAATTAAAATTTTTGTTGGTTTGTGAGCAGAAGCATGACAAATTCGTGATTTATCTGAAGAAATTTGATCGAATTACTTTGTCCATAATAGATGCTGCTAGTAAGCACATAAAACTACCGATCAGATTATTTTGATCGTCGTAGTTTTCTGTTAAGCTCTTTTCCAACGCCTCGCCTTGCGCGTTTTATTTCAGAGGATACAGCTGATTATTGTATAGCGAAGCGGGTGCCCATAATAACTCAATTTGCATTTTTAACCTCGTAAATTGCAGGCGGTGCTTACGTACCGGCAATGGCAGATGAGAACGTGATAATTCGCAATCAGGGCACGATTTTCCTGGCTGGACCGCCTTTGGTGAAGGCGTCGACCGGAGAGGAAGTCACAGCGGAGGACTTGGGTGGCGCTGCCCTTCACTGCCAGTGAGTTTCTCATCTTTTTTCGTCTATTTTCTGCGCGAGCTCGTATGTGCGCGCGCTCGGCAGATGTGATTTATTTATGACGTGGAGGATGCCGCGGTAATCTCCAAGAAGTAATGAGATTGATACACTTTTTTTGCAGAGTTAATCGAGAGACGCGGCGTTAATGTAAACTTAACTTAATTTAACGATCGACGTAGGTTGCATAAAAGATTTTGTGATGGGGTATATGCTTTGCTTATAGTTGTTATTTACGGCGTGTCTCTTATACGATGCCGTAAATCAGAAAGCTTGTAATATTTCCCTGAAGCATCAGCAAAATAGAAGTATACTTTATAATTATTTTGTCGTTGTTCTTTTTTTTTAGATTTTCTGTCACTTTATTAAGTGCAAATTGCTACTCTAATGCTTATAACTATTTATGATGCTAAATTTTAAGCTCTGAGTGTATTGAGAAAAAAACTTAAATACAGTCGTTTTATACATGATGAAATAATTATAGTTTAATAAAAGGACGTTTATTATAGCGTTGCATCTTCATTCCACGTTTTTTTTCCAAACAAAATAAAATGTACGTAAAATATTTTCAGGAAATCCGGAGTAACAGATCACTTCGCATTGGACGACACTCACGCGCTCCACCTTACCCGTGAAATCGTGTCCAATTTGAACCGCCCCAGTCGACCAAACGATGTGACGATCGGACCTTACGAAGTTAGTCTACCTATGCACGCCGTCGACGAACTCTATGGTATCGTCGGGACAAACCTGAAACGACCGTACGACGTGCGCGAGGTGATAGCCCGTATAGTCGATGGCTCGGTCTTCCACGAATTCAAGAAGATGTACGGCGAGACCCTCGTCACGGGTTTCGCCAGAATTCACGGCTATCCTGTCGGCATCGTCGCCAATAATGGAGTTCTCTTCTCCGAGGCCGCGCTCAAAGGCGCGCACTTTGTCCAGCTCTGCGCCCAGAGAAAGATACCGTTGCTCTTTCTGCAGAACATCACCGGTTAGTATATATTATTACGCGATGGTCTAATAGTTATGTGAAGACAGCGAAATTAGAAAGAACGATATTATTGGGAATTGGCGGGATGCTGTAGATGTTGAAAAGAAAAATGTTGGAAAAAGTGATTTGTTAAAAATATCTTTTTTTTTATTCTTATTTGACGTATTAAAGAATAGAAATTACTTCATTTTATCTGTTAAATTAAAAATATTAAATTCTAATTATAATTACATGTTATAAATGTACTGAACATCATGTTTTGCAATTTCAGTGGTGGCAGAAGGTTTGGTAACAATATTTAATTAGTAGTTGTGGATAATTTGCTTTGACGTTTTACTGAACCTGCATAAAATATTAACTATAGAAATGCTGTTTACATAGTTTCATTTATAATATATTTTTACCTTATGGTAACATAAGGAGTAATTGAATGTTGTAGCATTTTTATTGCACTTCGTTTTCATCGTAAACTAAATCACACATCAAATTATGATATTGATCCTATCGTATGAAGAGAAATTCAATTATGCTTGTATTAAATTTGTAGATGCCTATCAATTTTTATTAACTCTAACGTATTTTTAGAAATTTCTTTAATATTTAGTTGCTATTTAGCTGTATTACTAAAGCATTGCATTGTTTTGGAGTGCTCAAAAAGTCATTGCACGATTAATTGTGTGCAATAAAATCCATTTATCTCTTCCTAATGGGAATTGCATCAACTTCCTTTCAGGATTCATGCCGGGAAGAGAATCGGAAGCCGGAGGCATTGCGAAAAACGGAGCTAAGATGGTAGCCGCAGTTTCCTGCGCTCAAGTACCGAAAATCACCGTCATTATTGGCGGATCTTACGGAGCTGGAAATTACGGTGATTTACGAAACGCTATTCTTTATCTTCTCGGATATTGTCTTGACTGCTTTTTCCCGTAATAGGAGAAAGTCGTAATCGAATTGAAACTCTGATAACTGATTTATGAAATTATTTTTTACTGTTACACAATTTCATATTTGTAAACTGATACGAGCAATTATTTTATTCACAGGAATGTGTGGAAGAGCATACTCGCCGAGATTCTTGTACATGTGGCCAAATGCTAAGATTGGCGTGATGGGAGGCGAAGTTGCTGCGGGTGTTTTAGCTACCATTACCAGAGACCAGCGTAAACGAGAGGGAAAACAGGTAATACTTTTAACGTTTCATAATTTTGCTAGGGCTGCACGATATAGCAAGATTAATCTTGATATTGTATTGTCTTGTCTCAAAATTTAAGACAATAATCGATACAATATTAATATACAGTTTTCGATACAATATCAACATTTTGTAATTGTAATATATGCGAGCGATAAAATCTGGCGGGGTGGTCGGTGACACGTTTCTATATACCCTCAGGCCGACTTAATTAGGTAAGTGAGGCCATAGGGAAGGGGTGTGCTGCCTGGCGTCGGCCTGCGAATTAGACCCTGCCTGGCGGCACATATATGGCAGGAAAAATCGAATTCCGAATTTGACTTTTATTTATGCGTGTGCCGAAATTTTATTTTTATCATATTAAACCTAATGTATTTGTATATTCAATTATGTTCAG
>UXGD01004002.1:0-18478 GCA_900474315.1 Torymus auratus
GTAGAACACGATTCTGCCCGTTAAATGACTGAGGTTTAAAGCAAAAGAAAATATTTTTTTTTTTTTTTTTTTTAATTTCCACTTTTGAAAAAAATGTATGACAAAGACGTTTTTAATTGTACACAATTTTTTCCGTATACTTTGTGATACTTGGGAAAGAAAAAAAATGCGTCTAGAAAATGTGCGTTCAAAAAACAAAAAAAAAATTTGATTAGTTTTGAGGCTTCTTAAAGTTGAAATTTTTTGTGAATTTTCGTCATATAATATAGCTACTCATGCGGAAATACAAAAAAAAATTCTCTATCTGCCTTCGAATGTTCATGAAATTTATTAAGAATAACAAATTAATTCGATTAATGATTCTTTTGTCGTATCAATAAGTATTATAGTGAAATAGTATAAACGATGCAAGTTAAGGAAATAGCAAAAAATAAAAAATAAAAAATAAAAAATGAAAAATTATGAAGAAACTGTAATTTTATAGATGGTGTAATTAAAATGTATGAATGAAATAAAGTAAGAAATAATTTTACGAATTATTGCAATCTGAAAATTATATAAAATAAAAAGATTTCAAAACTTTATAATATGTTTATGTCTCTATAATAAAGCTATTGCAATTTCATCAGCGAGAAGAATCCCGTTAGAACTTGAGCGTATTATGTCCAGCTGCGTGGCAAATTGGTTCGCATGAAAGGTTCGCGGCGCCGGCGTGAAGATCTAAAAAGGTGTTTTTGTATACTTTGGAGCGCCGCTGCGAAGTATAATAGGACAAATCTTCAGCTTTAACGCCGGTGCTAATAGCTGAGTCGGTGAAGTCATGTGCATGGAAGAATGCACTGCTCTTGAAAAAAAAGGAGAGAACAAAAGTGATGTATATATGAGTGAGATATGATGTATATATTTTTTTCTACATTTTTTTGCAACGTTATTTATCAGAACTCCAAAATAATACGTTCGGCGGTAAGACGGTTGCCTTTTATCGTTGACCAATGTAAGTTTGAGGAACATTGAAAAGTACTCTGTGCAGTAATTGAATAGCCACATGATACAAGTACCTTAATTTATAGCAATTCCGATGATGTATTTTTTGAGTTTAGCCACGAACTATATCTTTGATGAATTTATTAGAAATGTTTCGAATATATTAACTTTTTACCATTATATTTTTTTCAAAGCATTTTTTGTAATAAGTCTGTTAAAATACTTTCTGCAATGTTTATATTATACCTAAAAAATATCATATTCCCCAGCAAAGTCGAAAATAGATAGAAAATCTTTGAATTTTTGAATGAAAAATCTTATTTCTTACGACTTTGTGTAATGCGAAAGTCGTTACGTAAAAACGCGCAGTCGAGTTCATTATATATGAAAATGACGCGACACCTGATTGGGTAAAGTTTGCTTGGCAGCCGCCTGCATTGGGGGAGTTCAAAAACCAGTCTTTCGGTTCAACGGATGAATGGCAGAAGCGCACGCGGCCACGAAAGAAAGAGAGAGGGGGGAGTAGCAAGCGTAAGAGAGAAAGAGAGAGTGTAGGTACAAATTTCCGTAATCCCAGGTTATACAAATTTGCGTATCGTTACAGCGTTACAGGTTTAAAGTTAATTCTAAAATGTACCATTGAAATGAAAATATTTCCATCATACTTAGAAAAAGTCGTGGTTTTTTTATATCCAAATGATTATATCGTTTTTATTGTAAATTAATAATTTAAAAATTAAACATCAATTAAAGAGTAAGTGTTTCTACTAAAAAGGCCGATTTTTTTTCTTTTTTTTTTATTATTAACCTTGGAGTCCCAATACCTATATGATTTATTTACTGCTTCTATGTGCTATGACGATTCCTTTATTATGGTATAACATCAAAAATAATGCACACTTCAGCTTAGGCAGCTTCTTTTTAAACCACGTCACCATCAACTTCTAAGATCTGTTTAGCTTTAGTATCGTATTTATACCAAGACCATTGAAAATAAGAATAAGAACACAGTATCGTATTGCGCATGTGCCTTATCATATCGCACACTCTCCAGTCTCCACCACTTCGAAAGTTCCCGCGACTGCATGCGACTACGCGAACAAAAACACCGTCAACAAAACCTCTCTCAAGCCGCTCGAGCGGTTGAAATCCGCCAAGCCGAGTTCCAAAAATCACGTCTCTTTACAAAAACAAGCAACGATCAGCTATCAACCTCCCAACCCTCTCGAGCCGCTGAAAAAGCACGATATCATTGTCAAAAAGCCATTATCGGGCAGTTCGACGGCGTCGCCAGTTTGACCTACTGCGCTGCAACGTCGCGCGTACCACGTGACCCCGCGAGGGCGAACCATTGGCCGTACCGGCGCCGTTTGAATTTGAACGCTCGCGAAGGGCCGTTGTCTCTCGCTCTCGCCTGTGTACCCGCTAGCCGACGAGTGCGCGCTGCAGCACACACGCCGCACGCAAGAGTAGAGAGAATCGCGGGAGGAGAGAACACAGTGAGAGAGTGGAATCGCCGTTGTCGTCGTCGTCCCTTCGTCGCGCGCGCGAAAAAAAGGGTACGCTGCAGCATACGAAAGGAATTCGCACATACACGTAGTCCGCGCGACAGAAGGAAAGGAGAAAGAGGTTTTTCGAGGCACAAGAGACTGAGGTTGTCAAGCAGGCGCGATGTCGAAAGAGGAGAAGGAGACTATCATCCCCGACCCCATCTTCGACAAGAGCACGGGGAAGACTTACATCAAGGGCAGGTTCTTCGGAAAGGTGAGTTATGTTCCCCACGAGGCTGACTTTTGAGGAGGGAGGGAGGTAAGAATGAATCGTCGAGACTCGCTTACAGTTTGTTTACTAACCGATATTCAGAGGAAGGGTATAATGCTCACCCCCGCTTTTCCGACCTCGGATACGTCCGCAGGATCCCGCAAAGGATATCAGTTTGCTGGGTATAAGTTATTTGCAAGTTTTTTGTTATTGTTCACTTTTGGGATTACCTGTGTAGGATATTGCTGATAAGAGTTGTTTGATGAACAGAGGTCCTGCTGGTAATCCTATTGGTATTTCACAAGCTTCTTTGCCAGCCCATGCTTTTTCTGATTGACATTTTTTATTTGATCATTTACAATCCTGTGTTTAATGATATTATTCTTCGTCATGAATAGTCTTGATTTTGCAAGAAAATTCATTGATCCTTTTATACACAAGGCACTGTTAAATGCTTTAAAATATCTGGTGAAACAAAGGATTAGTGCGACAATTGCGTAACATATATTGTGCTGTATAGAAAAAGTAAAATTATTAAAATATTCATAAAATATATATATTAAGTGAAGATGCAATTAATTATCATTTGGATATATGTTTATGGGCTGTGGATCTTTAATTGCATCATATAAAATTAAAATATTTGAAATAATTCCAATTAAAGATCAATATTTACCATGAATCAACGTTATTTTCAGGGTGGATTCGCAAAATGTTACGAAATAAGAGATTCACAAACACACGATATTTTTGCTGGAAAAATCGTGCCAAAATCACTTATGACGAAAAGCAACCAACGAGAAAAAATGACGCAAGAAATTGCTATTCATAAGAGCTTGAATCACAGGCATGTTGTTGGATTTTATGGATTCTTTGATGATAGTTATAATGTCTATATTATTCTGGAACTGTGCAGGAAAAGGGTATGTATTGATATTACCTAGAATTTAAATTAAAAAACTAAACAATTACAAATATGTTATTCGTCTGTGATCAAAAAATAAATAATTATTATTTCTAGTCTATGATGGAACTGCACAAAAGAAGGAAGGCTCTAACAGAATATGAAACTAGATATTATATGAAGCAGATCTTAGATGGAGTGTATTACTTGCATAAAAATAGAATAATCCACCGAGATTTGAAACTTGGAAATCTCTTTCTCAATGATGATTTAAATGTAAAAATAGGAGATTTTGGATTGGCTACAAAACTTGATCATGATGGGGAAAGGAAAAAGTGAATATTTTTTTACTTATGTAAATAAATGTTTTTAGATGTACAATTAATAATGTTGATTAATTTCAGGACGTTATGTGGAACACCAAATTATATTGCTCCAGAAATTTTAACAAAGGTTGGTCATTCCTATGAAGTAGATATCTGGAGTATTGGTTGCATCATGTATACACTGCTTGTTGGAAAACCTCCATTTGAAACATCAAGCTTGAAGGAAACCTATGCAAGAATCAAACAAGTAAATTACAAAATTCCTGCACATATGAAAAGTACACCAGCAATGTATATGATTTCAAATATGTTGCAAGGAAATCCATCAAAGCGATCAACTGTTGAACAATTAATTCGGGATCCCTTTTTCACCTGTGGTAAGTAGATAAAACAGTATTTTTTTAATTTGAATTTAATTTAATGGAATAATTTATAAAAGTTTCCTTGATTTTTGGCTTAGATTATTATTATTATTATAATTATTATTTATAGGTTTCATGCCTGCAAGCTTGCCAGTTTCATGTTTAACTATGGCACCACGTCTTGACATGCTGGAATCATTCAATCGTAAACCTTTAACTGAGAAGGATATGAACAACAGTCCAATAATAATTGAAGATAATGGTAAAGTAAATCAAAGTCCATGTAAAAATAAACAAAATTATCAAGCTTCACAAAAATCAGACCACGATATTGATACAATGCTGAAGAACTTGGAAGATCAGTTAAAAACAGTATTTAAACATAAACCAGACAGAGAAATGGGTAGCTCAGGTATGATAAATTCATGTACTCTAATAAAAAAACTTGTGGTTTCTATTAACTTTAGTGCATGTTTTTCCCAGAAATCCAGAGACCTTTTCAAATATTGCTCCATAATACAGGCATGAACTTTATCCACCATTTCCTGTAATATCTTGTTGTCTTGTTTTAAAATTATTATTTTTTTTTTTTCAATTTATAATATGAAATCAAGGTATACCTTTTCAAATAATTTAGTAATAATTGACATTAATTGGTTCAGTGTCAATACTAAAATGTTTGATAATTTAATTTTTTTCAAAATTTAATTTCTTTAATTGTTATTTTATTTTATAACCAAAATAATTTGTATTAAAATTTTTGTAGCACTTACTCAAATGATTCGCATGGAAATTCATGATTGCACTGAACCTATTAGTAAAATTTTTTTTTTTTTCTTTTTTTTTTTATTTTACTTTACTTTTTATTCAACAATAGCATAGTAAATAATTGTAATTAACTTTAACATTATAATTTTAAATTTTTGAATATGTAGACGAAATGACAGACCCGGATGCGCAACCATTTGTCTGGGTTAGTAAGTGGGTGGACTATTCGGATAAATACGGATTTGGCTATCAACTCTCAGATGATGGTGTTGGTGTGATGTATAATGACGGCACGCGTCTTATAATGCTGGCAAATAATTTCAACATTCACTACATCGACCGGATCGGAGAGGAGTTCTATTATACGATCAACGACTATCCGCGCCATCTCGAGAAGAAGATGAAGCTCCTTAACTTCTTCCTGCGCTATATGAACGATCACCTGATGAAAGCTGGCGGCGCCGTTGCTATCAAGCAGAGCGACTCGCTTGCCCGGCCTCCATACATGCACCAGTGGTTCAGGACGCAGACAGCCGTTGTAATGCTGCTGACTAACGGCCAATTACAAGTATGTGCATTTTTACAATTTTAAAATATATGCATGATGAATTTTTAATTTCATTTCAAATCAAATATTTATTACATCTTCCAATAAATTATATTTATTTCAATTTTAGATTAATTTCCAAGACCACACGAAGATTATATTGTGCCCCCTTATGTCTGCTGTTACTTATATTGATCAAGAAAAGAACTTTAAGACGTATAGGTTCAAAACGATTCAAACGTATGGATGCTGTCTTGGTCTTGCCAAGTGCCTTAATTACGCTCTCGGAAAAGTGAGTCTACTGACCCTCAAATCGATTCCACGTATGACCGAGGGTATCACAAACTCGAATAAGTAGACGTAACTCAACGAAAAGAAGCAACGAATCTGGTGATGGTCCTCCGAAGTAGCCGTGCTGCGCGCTCTTTAAGAGAATAAACATAACGAACTGCTTGGTTACATGTCTCTACTGAGCTGTTAAGTTTAACATTTTTTTATACAGATCTATCGATCACTTTTTGAGTAACCTTTCCTTTTTTTATTACAAAGAACGTTGATAGGTTGGAGAAAATGTAGCCTATATATTTTTTAACTTTTAACATCCCAAGATAGGTAGCTTATTTTACTTTTTCAACGCGATGATTAAGATTGTGATATCGTGAAACTTCGTTTTACTCATCAAATTCTTTTATACTTAGCATTTTTTATTACACGTAAAGTGAAAATTTGTATCGAAGTTTCATGTATCATCGAGATCACTGGAAGAACGCGTATTTTATTTTTAATCTGTGTACGTACTTTTAGAAGAACAACGAAAACATAACAACAAACGCATCCACGAGTTATTATTTGGAGTTGTGCAATCGATAGCTAAACTCAAATATAGCTATGAGGACCATCATAGCTTTAACACGAGAAAGCTAGTAAAACTATTGCTTTCGTAACACGGTTCGATACTAAAACTATTCGAAAAGCTTGTACAGTAAATTTTTTATCGTGGATCATTCGGTTGCTTAACGAACAAAATAAGCCGTATACACCTGCTTTGAAAATCTATTTTGCCATTTATTATTTAAATACTAAATAAGACGGTGATAACATTTTTATTTAAATAAAGGCAAAGCATTTTAAGAATATCCTTGACGGCATTTTGACTTGATTGAGTCGAAGCAAGTTATTTAATTTAAAATATAAGGTTTTTAGGATTGTGAACTGTCTTATTTAAGAAAATAATGCTAGTTATAATTTCCATACTTTTTGTAAATACATATTTCGCCGGGATAACAAATTTATACCGTCAAATGCCCTATGAAAAACCTAATAAATTTTTAAAGTTTAATTTTATGTTGAATATAACTTTTAGCACATAAATATTATAACATTCCCAAAATACATTTTCATGTGAGTTTCAGAAATCACTTTAGCAGAAATCACAATCAAAAATATTAAAAAATTCACAAAATAAAATTTCCGTTAAGTGTTAATCTTATTGTTATACTATTACTACTCTTACATATTAATTTTTACTTCCGTAGTCTAACTATTTATAATTAAGTATATTTTGCAATTTTTTTAAATCCAGTATGATTTGTGTATGACGAAGTTTGTACAATAAAGTTAATCTAATTTCATATTCAATGCCATTCATTTATACCTTAATATTATATTCTCTTAAAATTGTTAATAAATTTTAAAATATTTTATAATACTTAATACATTTTGAAATAAATTTTAATTTGAGATCCAAAATTTTCTATATTTAGGTCTGTAGTAGATATAGTCAATCATAATCCCAAACAGTTCTTTTGATGACACGATACTTTGTAAATATCTTTTTTCAAAGTACGTTTTAATAATTAATTTTTCTTTATTTACTAAAAAAAATAAAGTAGAAGAAAAGAGCTTCAGTGTAAATTAAATATCGTTAAAGTGCTAATTGATGATACAAATTTTAAGGATTTCTAAAATTAGCGAAAAATCACTATTTTTTTACTATTTTTTACGATTTCAAAATAGGTACACGTAAACCTTTTCCACTAATTGGTAAAATTCTTAAGATTTTTGTGATCACACTTCCGCAATTTTCAAATACATTTGTACAGAAGAAGCTTGTGTCTTTAACAATCCTTAGCTGAAATTAATGCTCTTTTCTTCTACTTTAATTTTCTTCTTATGCATAATTTGTGTGTCTTTTGTCAGTTGTTTTTTTTGTCAATATTTCCCATGTGAAACCATAAGAAAAATTTATGGTGAAACAGTGTCACGAGTCTTTTTGTATAGGTTGGACTTTTCTTTCACCTATCGTATAGAACGAGACAAAATTGATTACATTTTTCATAGAATAGTTCATTAACGAAAACAGTAATTTTTAAATTTGGTTCTCTCACTTTTTCCATAATAGATAGCTTGTTATTAGGTTTTTTTCTTAAAAATTCTAAATGGCCTAGTTTATTTAAAATTGAACAAATTTTTTCACCAATAAATGCGAGACTATGAACAGAATAATCGGTTTATTTATAGTAATAAAACTGAATCTATTTTTGCCTATTTATATAAAGCAACCGATTTTATTCTGAGAAAACGTTTTCCGTTTTTACCAGGAAAGGACCGTTTCTTGTTTGAAACATTTATTTTTCAGACATAAACAGTGTTAATAAATATTAAATTTTTAAATAAATATTATAAGATCCAAAATCTCTTTCATTTAGTATAATCACATTCTCAAACAGTTGATTCGATGACTTGTAACACATTGTTAAAGATTTACTTCCCTGAAAGCACTTCTTAATAAGTTTGTTAAATGATTCAGTAAAAAATTTTAACAATACATACAGTGATGAAACATTTTTTCTACTCTTGCATTTATAGTAGAAAAAAATACTATAAAAAAATACTATATCTCTGTAATAAAGTATATAATCACTTTTCACAGATAAAATGTATATACATATTCAAAAGTTAAATTTTATGTTTTTCTTTTTTATATTTCTATTTCTGCATAAAATGTTTATCTTTCGCAGTCACGATCAAAATTTCTCAAATAGTGAATAAAACATATCCTTATCTAATACCTTATCGAACTTCACAAACAAAATAAAATTCTGGGCCAGTAATTGTCGGATATACGTTGAACATGATTTAAATTTTCATCGAGACCGTAACGTGATTCCGATTGAATTTTATTAGAATAAGTTGAACAAGTTGTTTGTATTCCATAGAATTAAATATTTTAAGACCATTTGCAACATTTAGGCATGAATTTTCCAAACTATTAATTATAACTTCGCAAATGTATTTCATAAGTAAATTTCTGTAGTAGACAGCTGTCATAAAAGCAAAACAATTAAAATCCAACAATTCAAGTTTTCCCAATAGTCAACGGTCGAAAACCAAATTTTGTTCAATTAAACGCATGCGTCCGCGCACGCGCACCCGGCACATATTTATACATTACATAAATGGACGCGCGCATTGGCACATCGCTACTGAAAGTAAAAATGCGCGATGCCTATATAGTAATATGATACAGAATCGTTTGAAGCCAATTTAGCGCTCTTGATGACTTTAAATATTTGAATGTATAACAGTTCGTCGCGTGCTCTCTAGTCGCAAGGCAAGTTTTGCCTCTTGCTGCTGTGTGCGTTTATAAGTAGCATTTGTGATGGAAAAAACGCGAGATTCTCGATTTATACTGAACGACGTAGAGATTACACAATTGTTGATTCGACATTTTATGCAAAATTAAATACCTTTGAAGATGCAAGTGCAGCTAGTGTTATTGATTTTTGACTATATAAATTTTCTTGTAAAATGTATATAACGTTAACGTTTAATAAATGCTATTTTATTAAAGTTTTATTGAGTTTTAACTACTTTTTTTGTCAAATTTATAAGGTGCCAAAAGTTTTAAGCTCAACTGCCATTTTATTTAAATGACGCGTTTGTGCGTATCAACTTCTAAATATAAACGTGTACTAGTGCCATCACATAAGTTTTAAAGAGTCTAATGAAGTGTTTTAGAAATGGTGACGTTTATTGCTGACGTGAACGCGATTCTGCAATGCAACAGCAGCGTTTGTAAAATCTTGGAATTCAATTCATTAACAGTATAAAACATATTTAGTTCTTATTGTTGTTATATTTTGTTTTTCTTATTGTTATATAGTTCTTATTCACGAGCATTGATTACATGAAATAGGTACTTAGAAATCGTTGTCAAAGCATAGTTACAATATTTATGATATATTTAGACTATATCATTCTTCAATAAATGAGTTTCGACATTACAGATATGTTCAAGCTCCATCATAAAGACACTGATTATCAATTTTATTATTCATCTCTTGCACATTAGAGGATTTCAGTCTTAACTCACTCTTCTACATTGCCGAGAAAAGAGCGCCAGTATATATAAGTTATCGCTTATGAAACCTCTACATCATAATCAGCCTTACTTCATTCTCAACACACGTGCAGCCTCTTCTCGATGACTCCAACATATTCGCGCTCTTAATAGATAAAGGCCATCTGAATTTCGTCTCTGTATCCCTTACAATAGCAATTAACGTCTGTAACTGATGCCCCGTAAAAGCACAAACGGCGCGCCGATAACGTTTCAATCGCTCCGACAATAACAGGCATGTAATTCTAATACTGCGTCGCCTATAATGTGTGCACAGATGACACCATTGAAAATCGTGTGTTGTCGCGTGCGCGATGAGAGCTTTTTACACAAAACTTATTCCAACAGCTGCGTCGTCCCGCAGAAATGAGAATCGTGCGGCGGGCGTGTCAAATAATATCTTCCGTCAGCGACATTCCTCACATTTATATACGTCGCCAGTCTCGCGATCGTTTCCCCCGTGCGCCAAGCGTATACGCGGATCAAATTGATAAGAGCTAGCGATTGATATTTGCGCGCGTCAAAGGCAATTCAAATAGCGAGGGTACGGTCCGCGTCCAGGCATTCCGCTCTCGCGCGAGAGAGCGCGCGCGCTTACGCGCCCGCACACCATACCAATTAAAATTGTTATTATTATTATTATTATTATGTGTGCGCGTGGAAGGTGTTTTTGTGATAATAAAAAAAATTGGACTTGCGCGCTGTAGGGAGGATTTGTTGTTTTCGAGGTTCGCTAAATTAATGTGCGCGCAAAAGGGAAGCGATTCGACTGTGTTATGGATTCCAGCAAAGCGCAGAGCCATCCGAACCCTCGGGAGAAGGCTTCGAGCCTGTCGGTGCTATTGTGGTGGTGAGTATATAGTTATCGCTAAATTTAAAATTTTTTTATCAAGGTAATTTTTTATTGATGTATAAGGAGATTGTCGTATTGGGCTTTCTAATAAGTATCCATAATAATTCTTAAAAATGTCCTATACTTAATTTGAAATCGTTATATATACAACAGTGTCTCAATATATCCGCGATTTTATACGACATTTGAAAGTCAAGCTTTATTAAGGTTAAGAGGAAATAAAAAAAAATGATAATAAGATATACGTTATTCATTGTAATTTTAAGAACTGTACTTTGAGGAATTAAAAAAAAATGAAATTTGAAGCGTGAAAAGCATTAGGGTGAACTGCCCAATAAATGAACGGTTAAAGCAGAAGAAATGCCAGTAGATGGACGATTTTTTATTGTTAACAGATGGACGTAATAAAAAAAGTTTTTTCACTTAGTTTTACATAGTTCTTGAAGATTGAATGTAAATTAGTTTAAAAATTTCTTTACTTAATGATAAAACTAGATGATTCGTTCATCTGCTGGTAGGTGTTCATCTACTGGGGCGAGTCACCCTATAATATAATAATTTGTTATATAATTCGAAAGATTAGTTTAGAGGTCGACAACAGTATATTATACGTCTATATATCGTTATCGAGCGATCCGTTTGATTTTTCGTGAGATCGCGCAATATTATTTATTACAGGCCGTGAATTGAAATGCAAATAATCTTCGACGCTATCTCGTGTGCACAAGTCGCGCGAGATCAAGCAAAGTGTGCTATTGATTTCGTGCGTCTTTCCAAACCGTTTATCCGTGAACTTTTCCATTATTAAGCAAATCAATGGATCGTTTTGTTTTTTAGGAATCTTTTATCCTGAAACTTTACTTACTTGTTGTCATTGAAATATTTTTTTTTTATATATATAAATATTTAAACGAATATTTCTTATTTTATAGATTGACATATATAATATTGAAACTTTTCCATAACATTAACTGTTAATTAAAATTATCGACTTTATATCTAACAGGAGTGTAAATAAAACTTAATTAATTAACGATAATTAAGATTTCGTAACAGCTTGTTTTTCTTATTTATGAAATGAGAAAAAACTATTTTACTAATTACTTTGAAGGCGATGCTAGAGCTATTACAGGTACCTCTTGACCGTATATTTGAAGTTAATTTGTAGTTTCTCAGAAAAGTTAGAGAACATTGGATGACGAAGATAATTAACAGCTAGACGGATAATTAATATAAAATGTTTTGATTTTTTATACTAAAATGTATATTAATTATTTAAATACTAGTAAGATAAAATTCTCTTTCAATATTTTTTTAAACGCTATTAATAAAACTGTACTTAGAAGAATCTTTTTAAATTCTCGTAAAAATTCTAGTCAATCTCTATAATGAAGATAGGCATCATAAATCATATCAATGAAAAATAATTTAACGCATTTAAATGCATTTTTTGGCGTAGACATTGAAACATTATCATTTTGAGATTCCTGCATGGATAACATTTGTGATTCAAAATATTTGAAAAAGTATGTTGGTTAGAAGTACACCAACATTTCTCATGTAGATGTAATTTTTTTTTAGGTGGACTGTAGGTATATTCAGAAAAGGCTACACCAAAGTACTTACCGTGGATGACCTCTACGACCCTCTGAAATGTGATAAATCTAATCTTCTAGGAGACAGACTAGAAAAGTTAGTTTTTTACATCTCAATAATTTTCATCCTCTATATTATTATTTTTAACGTCAATTATCTGATTTTAAAAAGACAATGGGAAAAGGAGCTGAAAAGGGTGGCAAAGTCCAATCAACAGCCGAGTCTATCAAAAACTATCTTTCGCACATTCGCAAAGGAAATCTTCTTCATGGGTATTCTTCACGTCGCCCTCGAATTTATCTTCAGGTAATGAAGTCGTCTTGTCAATAGATAGATTATGTCAATCACTTATACCCATATAGGTGTTGAATTATCTTTACACAAATTATTTGACAAGCTCCTGACAGTAGCTTGAAAATGAATTGGAGTTTTTTTCGAGATAAGGTTTTATTTCGAGGGAGAACAGTTGATTTTGCCATTTATCGTGTATTTTTGGATTATTCATCAAACATATGGAGAAAGTGGTTCCGTGCCTACTCTGCGTTAGGATGTAAATAAAAGCAAAAGAACAGAAAATCAGTTAAAATTAGCTGAATAAATAGTACTAGATACAGTTGAGTATTTAAAATGTTTGAAAATTAATAAACAAGATGTTGTAATTTATAAAACATTAGTTATGTAATTATTAAATAATCGAATTTAATTAACATATAAGATTTTATGATTTTTTTTACAGTTCTGATTGATGTCATGTTTAATATCGTAATTTTTTCTAAAGTATATTTCTTCTCGCGATAAGAACTTTTGCTATAGCTGCAAATGTAAGATATATGATCTACATCATTATTTAAATATTTGTTTAAATGTATGGGAAGACGGTTGTTTCGGTCATTCTTTGTGTTCAAGCGTTATCATTTTGCATACAAATTTTAACTAAAGTGAATAATTTGAAATATTTGTTTATAATTCGCTTACATAACATGTAGCCCCACAAAAAAAAGAAAAAGATCTGTGCATTACACTAAACCACAATATCTCGGTGGATTTGGTCCCCCTAAACATTATTCCAAGATAAAAATTGGCCCACCGCGTCTGAATTTTGAGATATCTAAGGTATAAGATTTCTAGGATACTTAAACTTTTGATACCCTTCTGCGAATCCACAATTTGATCCAAAATCCCACTAGATTTTGGACAGTTGTCTCAGGAAGAATAACGTTTTAGCGTAATGCCACTGGGATACTGATTTTATCAAACTATTTTGATGTCGCTATAGACCCGATCTCCTTTTAGGTTCTGCACATACTTAAAATTAATGTAAAGTGGGTCTGGGGTGATTTGCCCCCAGTATGTCACACAAAGGTTAGAAAAAGGGCAAAAACAATTTTTTTATTTACTTTTTCGAACTTCGAATCATCCCTCAAGAATTTTTTATCATCGAGATCTGTGCGAGTTTTCAAAATGTACGTATTTAGATCTCGAAGAAAAAAAAATGTATAGGGATGGATTTAAAGTTGGCCTTGAAAGGCACAAGCAATATGCTACATTATTTTGTAGAAAAAAATGAATACCAAATTTTGTTTCGCCTTGTTTTTTAAGATATTTCAAAAATATTATACCTTATTCTTCAAATTCAGACATGGTTGGCCAGTTCTGAGCTTGGAATCTTGTTTAGAGAACCAAAATACACTGAGATATGGTAGCCTAGTCTCATACATAGACCCTTTCCTTTTTTTGTGGTGCAAATTGAACTCAAACGCCGATAAAAGTATTATTATTTTATCGAAAACATAATTGAACAAATTTAAACTTTTAATTGTATAACAATCTTTCTCTTAAATACATCTACCATTACTCTTCATTTTTCCAAATACTCTCTATTCTGCAATACCATACGCATACCAATCAGCTGCAAAACATCCATTTTACTTTTATAAAAAAAAAAAAATTAAAAAAACTATATGCTACATAGACTGAGTACGCCAATACTGCTGGGGATGTTGCTACAGTACTTCAAGCCAGGGACATCGCTAACGTACGAGGATGCGTTGCTCTACGCAGGTGGCCTCAGTGCGACCAACCTTGTCACGATCTTGTTCGCAAATCACCTGCTGTTCCAGAGCTACTACGTAGGCGGACGCATCCGCGTGGCCGTCTGTTCCCTCGTCTACCGCAAGGTATATTATGTCTATGCGGCTGGATTTTTATTAAAATTTTACGTCTGTAGGAAATGTATTTTCGTTGACATGAGGTTTCATTATGATGCGTAATGATGAGCTGTCGATTTAATTTTGATTTATATAAGTATATATAATCAATAGCGAGGATAATTTTATGTAAAGGAATGCTGCTCTCAATTTTTATTGATTGAGCAAAATATACAGTTTCTAGTTTATTAAAAGAAATATATTTAAATATGTGCAAAATGAGGAAATGCTTTCGGTCTGACTCAGGTATGAGTTGCAAATTTTGTTCAAATGTCATTTTTAATCGTTTTCAAATATTGACTTAAAACTTTGCAAGATAGCAGATTTTGTCATTGCCAAGGGCAATAATATCCTCACTTTGCATAAACATATTTCATTCGAGAAACTAGAAACTGAATTTTTTGCTCATTTGCTTTTCGCGTGAAAGATAAAGCGCCTTGCAGTGTTTAATAATTGGATTCTACTCCATTCATAAAGATTAAAAAAATAAACACTTTTTCTCACATTGTTTTCTTAAGGCTTCAACATGTTTTTATTTTATTTATAAATGATTAAAGCTTTATCGCGTAGACGCTCAGATAAATATTTTCATAGCCCATGTAAATAGTACGTACTGCTTTTACAAACAGCAATTATCTTTATAATAACGATTAATAACGATTGATAGGTTTATGATGGAGATATAATTGTAGTTTTTAATTTCAATATCGAAGTCAAATGAAGTCTCAAAAAAGTTATTATCTATTGTAAATTACCCTATATATCACCACAAATAAATATTAAATTTTTGTATTGCTTGCTTATAAAATGTTTAACGAATATTGAATCAAGCTAAACTACAACACTAGCGAAAATTTAGTACATTGTTTATCCAACAAATAGCTATAGTTTCACTTGGAATCGTTGAAAAGTGGATACATTTCTCAGCAGTCGGTGAAACTCTTTTTCTCTTATTGTTTTTCGACTTTAGAATGACAGATAATGTAAGTTACAAAACCGTGTTTTGGTATATGAAAGCTATAGTTAAACTAACGATAGTAAAACTACAGGTCACCGTATGACAATGCACATACAGCATTTAATATTGTAACAATATTGCCTCAATGTTGCTTTGACATTTTTGACATTTTCGCGAAAACTCCTTCAAGTTTAATAAACATGTATGCAATCCCGAGACAATATTACTACAAGCCCACGATTTCCGTTTCTTCCTTGTAAATTTTTCAGTTCAAATTTTTCATTTTAACATTGTAACCATATTGCTACAATTCGTCAAGGGGAATTTTTTGATACTATAAAATATTTCGCAACTAAAACCATATCTAAACTATATTAATACATACTTTTTTTACCACGATCACAGGCATTAAAACTAAGTAAAACAGCACTGGGCGAGACAGCGCCTGGTAAGATTGTAAACCTGGTGGCGAACGACGTTAACCGGTTCGATTTGGTGATGATCTTCCTGCATACAATGTGGAGCGCACCCATTTCCACCCTCGTCATCGGCTACATCCTCTACACGGAGGCTCGCTTCGCCGCCCTCATCGGTATAGCAGTGCTATTGTCTGTGGTACCGATTCAAGGTAGAGTGATCAATTTCTAAAACTTGTAATGGTTCAACATATGTATATTTATTATTCAATTGATATCAAGTATAATATTATTTATTTATGACAACGTCCTTTGCCGAAGACTTTATCGGACATGTATCATCAACATGCCGGATTACACAAGTTTTTTCTCCTTTAATTAATAAACGAATTTAACCAAAGGTTTTGTATTTAGCGATATCTATACGATTTTTTTAATTTCTCTAATAATGTTAAATAGAATGCGAAAATTTATTCGCAATTTCGAAAGAGAATTAATTTTAGTTTTTTCATTGGTACTCTCCACAGTTTACACTGGCAAGCTATCCTCCAAGTACCGTCTCCAAACAGCCATTAAAACGGACGAGCGCGTGCGACTGATGGACGAAATCGTCTCGGGCGTTCAAGTAATCAAGATGTACGCATGGGAAAAACCTTTTTGCGCTCTGGTCGAGCTTGCCCGTCGTCTCGAACTCAAAGTCATCACGAAATCATCCTTCCTGCGTGGCCTCTTTATGACCTTCTTTCTGTTCACCACGCGTTTCGCCCTCTACTTCACCATCGTCTCCATGCTGATGTTCGGTGATCGTATCTCTGCCGACAAGATCTTCGTGTTCGCCTCGTTCTACAACGTGTTGTCGAATTCGATGGCGGCGATGTTCGTCAGAGGCTTCGCCGAGTTGGCCGAGTGCAGCGTATCAGTTGCCAGAATACAGTCGTTCCTGATGCTGGATGAGTTTAGGGATAGTAACGTGATGTTGATGGGGGCGACGAAGAAACAGAGTCTCGTAATTAAGGAGATGGAGAAAGCGATGGTACTGGGGAACGGAAATAAGGAGATGATAAAGGATAGCGTGAACGAGATCGAGGAAGCCGAGTGAGTACAGAACTCTCTTAAGATGAGAAGTTACATCAGTATTTATTCCCTTGCTAATCAATTGATTTATTAGACGGACTCTATCATACAATATCATAAGAATTGGAAGTAAAATAAAATGAATGAAATGATAATCCTTACGTGATTTAATATTTTTGCTAATTTAAGAATCCATTATAAATAACATAATATTAGAAAGAAATTTTTTGACTTATTAGCCGTTTTAATGTTTTTTAGTAATAATGTCAACCACATAACAGCAGAACAATGGCCGGTGGTATTGGACCACGTTACAGCAAAGTGGTACCCCAGCCTCACCGAGAACACCCTCCAGGACATTGATGTGAAGCTCGAGAAGGGAAAGTTGTATGTGGTGATCGGCATGGTGGGCTCGGGAAAATCTTCCCTCCTCTCTTCAATCCTCGGAGAGATCAATGTAGTGGAGGGCGGAATTCGCGTGAACGGCAGCATCAGCTACGTCGGGCAGGATGCGTGGGTGTTCGGTGCTACCGTCAGGCAGAATATTTTGTTTGGCCAAGAATTCGATAGGCAAAGGTACCAAAGAGTTGTCAAGGCGTGCTCGCTGTTTAAGGATTTTGCTCAGTTCCCCGAGGGAGATCACACGGTCGTGGGCGAGAGGGGAAGTTCCCTGTCGGGTGGGCAGAAGGCAAGGATTAATCTAGCTAGAGCTGTGTACAGACAGGCCGATATTTATTTACTGGATGATCCTCTGAGTGCGGTGAGATATGCTGTGTATTGTAAAAAAAAAAGAATTATTATCGTATCATGCAACAATTTTTATATATCGACGGTTTGATAAAAGACGTCATCAACTTAGAATCCGCTTGAAAAAGGTACCAATTCAAAAATAGATATTTTTAGTCAAACGCGAGGAAAAAGGGAACCCTAGTATTTAGAAAGCTATAAAATGTACAATTGAACATTCTCTGTGAAAAAAATACAAGTAATAATATAAAATAACAGTTTTCATATATGAACTCACGCCCTAGTGGAAATCGTTTTTGTGAATAACTGCAGTAAATAACTGTAATTAACTGAAAATTTCTGAAAATAACTGTAAATAACTGTAAGTAACTGAAAATAATTGTTTTGTTTGAGACGTAACTAATAGTTATTTTCAGTTATATTCAGTTATTTACAGTTATTTACAGTTATTTTCAGTTATTTACAGCTATTTACAGTTTTTTACAGTTATCTCTACTTTTGTAAAATAATTATTGTAAAAATGAAGTACTGATAAAAGTTATTAGCAGTTATTAACAGTTTGTTACAGTTATT